>JAWDEX010183211.1:0-13753 GCA_035221805.1 Trichilia hirta | reverse complement strand
CTGGCCAAGCTACATAGGAGGCGACACTATCTCTTACACTCACATAGTTAGACTTATATCAAGAATGTCTCTGTAGCTAAAATAGTCTAGCAAATATTTATTATAAATTTGTTAAAAACTAAATAGCTTATCTTTTCTTCCCAGTCTATTAAAGCCATCAAACACTTCACCTTTGGAATGCATCTTAAAATATTATAATGCTTGCAATCACAAATTCGGGTTTGTTTGTCTATGTTCCGCACTGACAAAAAGCAAACATTATTATTCTTAAAAGTCGCAAGCTCGTCAAGAATCGGTATTTTGTTTTTGCAGACTGAAAAGCACCGAAGATTTTAATACATAAAATGTGAAGAATAAATAAAAAAATTATTTTGTAAAATGGGGAAAGATTAGAGAGGTATTGAAAAATTTTGGTGATGATTTATAGCCAAGGCATTTCTCTTATTTATATATATATATATGTTATCCTTCATCTCAATACTTCTTTTAATTACTTAGATCAAAACCTGAATTTGATCAATGGTTTAGAATAAAACAACACCAATTTAAATAAAAAGATATCATAAAAAGCTACTTTTTTTCATAATTAAATTGCGAGGGTAATTTTTTTATTAGACACCTTTAATTGGTGTCTTCCTATAATAATATACACCTCTTGATTTAGTATCTTTTTGAATGCATATGTAAACGTCACTTCATTTATCTTCTTTATTTTGAAAATATTTTCAACAACGAAAAATTCGATAACTAGCAGGCCAGTTACTGGTTAAAACTTGGAAAGCTTTTACTTCTTCAAATTTTCAATTAACCCCCGTCATCCTTGATGTGGAAAGTTAAGTTTTCATGAAGTCAGAAAGAATGTAGTATGAGTTAGGCTAGTTTTCGTAGTTTTATTGTTGTCCTTATTCTAGGTGGATTAAACTTTATTTTCTTGTTGGAGTTATGTTTGGGTTATTTACCGTCTTATTCTCTGCCACATCCCAAAGTCTAGAAAATCAATTCTGCTGTATAAAATGGCAAAGACAAGCATGTAAACAGAAGCCAAGAATATGACCAGAACCCACAGAAATGTACCCTGTTTAATTATCAAAATTTAGACAAATTGCTAAAATAACATGATTAGATACAAACGAGCTGAAGAAATTATTATTGAACTTCTATATATTACCCTTTCCCTTACGATGTTAATGCTATGGATGCCATGAAATCGGGCAAGCTGAATTATGCACTGCCCAACAAGTACTTGTTGCACCATTTTGAACAATAGAATCTCCTGCTTATATATACCCAGATTTGTCAGGAAAAAGTTGTAAAAGAAATTTAAACTATCAAAATGAAACATATGGTACTACCTGAATTTCGAGTTGTGAAGTCTTCAAGCATTCTTAAAGCAGTCAGAGGATTAACAGTAATGGTAGCAGCATACTCCATAGGTGAATCTTTATTAATATTGTGCCAGTCACTCTGGTCTTCCCCAAGGTATGTTTGCCTTGCTCCTATAGATAGAACAAATTCTATTATCATCCAACAGTTTGAAGCACAGAACAAATCATGTTTTCTTGTTAAACATCCGAACAAAAGAGTTGTATATTGTTGAAGATATGAGACTGAAACTGGTCTCAAAGACTGTTAAGCGCTATCTAAAATTCATTTCTGGTACCATTTTTATCAATGAATGTGAAAACATTAAAGTGCATGACTCATCCTAGACAATTGCAAGACTACCACATATTTTCGTCTCTTCTTAACCCCATTATAACTAACAGCTTACGCTCAATCAGCAACCGTTCATAACCAGCAAGTATGACGGGGCTTAGCAGACCCGAAAAAAGAGAATCTACCAGAAGATGGGGGTGATGGTATCACCCAATCACCGGGTGCTAGACCCTTCACTGCAGAGCCCATTGAGAATACCTCTCCAACGCCTTCGTATCCTCTAACTGCTGGCACTTTTGGCCTCACCGGGTACATTCCTACCAACATTATCCAATTCAAAAAACTTCTCAATCAATTGCCAAAAGAGAAAAGAATCATTTTTCACAAACTTGTAATCATAAATTGACTATTTTTCAGTTCCACGCAGCCAACATCTCGTCAAAGAACAAAAATAAAACTTTGCAATTTCTAAGTTTGGTGGCTAAATTAGAATGTTCATTTAGGCATTTGGCCTAGTCTTGGTCTTTCGTAGTGCACCACCCGACATATTTTCGAATAGTTAATCGTAAAATGCATTTCTACTCCAAAGTCTTTCTGGATACTTTCGTTAAAAGAAATCTCACAGTAGCACTACGGGAGTGCCAGTTTACTTTCAATTATTGGAAAACCCACTAATTAAATCGTAAAAAAGAATGAAAGAAAAAAAAGAAGGAAAAAAGGAAGAAGAAGCAAAAGTGACTTCCAATGCGATTGATATCAGAAGGATTGTTAGGAGCAGCTAGTTGATCAATCAATTAAGTAATCCCATTAAGTGTAGGTTATCATTTCTACATTAATGTTCTTAGTAAAAAATTAGCTATAATGGAAAAATTAGGCCACCGTTAAGTTTAATGGCCTAACCATTAACAAGTGGTCCTTAATTCTTTAAGTTAGTGGCCATTAAACCTCTAAATTATTAAGTAATTTTTTGATAGGAGAATGCTCTAAATAGAGATGTTTTATTTTACTTTAGTTCTTAAGTTCATTATTCTATTTAAACATCGTCTTCAAAGAATTAAGAGAGTTTAAAAAACTTTATTAAATTTTAAAAAAAGTATCAAATGACAATAAAAAGAGATAGGCTTCCTAAAATTTCTGCAACTTAATTTTGTATATTTTATAACATGATTATTGTTTCAATGCTTATATGTGATATTAAAACATGTAATTATCTTTGCCTTGTTAAGTTTATTGTTAAATTATCAAAGAAATTGAATATGAACAAATTGGGCTGATTATATATTTTTCATATAATTGAATTTTGTTGTTTTTAATGAAAATAAATGTTAACCACTGGATTCAAAATTAAATTTTTAATAAAATAAAGATAAAATATGTTGAAATTGACGCTAGAAATGGCCGAAAATACTTTTTAGTTCGCTGGTCTACAACTGGGTCTGGTCGACCTAGCTAAAGGTTGAAGACAATCTACCAACATGTTGTGTGAATCCACATCCTTAAGAGAAAAAAAAAATAGTTGGAGGTTGAAGACAACCCACCGACATGTCATCTGAATCCACATTCTTAAGAGAAAAAAAAAAGTTTTGAAATATAAAGATGTTAGGATTCAAACCCCAGCACGCAAAGTATAATTTTGATGCAAAGTATAGTTTTGAGGCCTTTATCGCTTGGCTAATTATATTTTTAAGTGTTCTTATTTTTTAGCATTTATATTTAAAGAAATCTTTATTTCTAGGAAACTTAAAATTTTATTTTCATTTTAGTCCAAAACTTCTTTTTACTTATTACAATTTTTACTAAATTATTTACATTATTTGTAAAGGAGTTCAATTGTTAGAGAATTTATAATTTTGGCCCAAAAGTCTGCCATAATTATAAAAAAATTTTAATTTTTTAATTTATTAATTTATTACGTATTTGGCATAATTTATGTATGTTATTTATGCTTTTTATATGCAAATTAAATGTTCAATAAATGTCTTAATTATGCATTTATTTTTATATATTTTTGATGTGTATGTTTTTAAATATGATTTTTTGTTATTTGTAATTAGTATGTAAATTGATAATGTTTATGATTTTGTTATACTCTAGTATTTATTTAATTTGATGCAATTATGCATATTGTTTAAGTTTTATTACATTCATATTTGAATACTAGAAACTTAATTTATACGTTTTATTTATATGCATAAGAAAATTAGCATACAATAAACTAGGAATGCAAAATTTAGAAAAATATTTATGAAAATATGCATATTAAGAACATCAAAATTAAGAACTATTATTGAGTATAATTGATGTAGTTTGCTTTGCTATTAATTACATATATAGAAAAATTCTATTAAAAATATCATAAGCTGTCTAAGGAGATTAAATTTTAAATGGGATCACTTATAACTCCTCTAATCTATTATAAAAATTGACCTAGTGTACTTTTAACTTAAATAGATTACTCGCTATTACATTACAATAGATTTAAAAAAATAAAAATATTAAATAAAATTTTTAAAAATTATATATATCTAAATGATCTATATAATTTTTTATAAATTAGGAAGTAACCACAATATCTCTAAATTAAAGTAAAAATTATATATAAATTTTAGGATCACATATAGTTTAAAAGATATAAAGTATAATTAGTCATATTTAATATAATAAATTTTATTTCACAGAAATTTTTATTGTATTGTATGATTAATTAGAATAAAATATTAAATTATATTTCTTTAACTTACCCATAGAAATTAAAAAAAATATAATTTAATAAATTTTATCATAAAGATATATAAATCTACTAAAGTAAAATACTTAGCCCATAAGTAGTATTTTATGTCAATTAATTCATATTTTTAAATATGTTTTATATTGATAAAGCACAATAAATTTATATTAAGCCTTAATTTTTAACGTAAGCATGTAATATATGCAGTAATATAACCTAAAAATATACCTAATATCAACCTAGATATTCTTGATTTAGTAAAAGATAATTATAAAATATAAAAAGAGAAAGTATTGTTATATTTAAGGTAGATGGATATAAATTATGCTATTCAAAAAGACGAACCATCAGCAATTATTGATGCTAGCACTCTAGTATAAATTAAGTTTTATGAATGCTTGAAGTAATCTAATCGCCTTAGTGCTATATTTATAAAGACTAAAATTTCTACTGACATTCGTGATTTGGTTGCTCAATATGATAATATCCGTGCTTTAATAAAAGTTATTGATGAATAGTTTGAGACTTTAAATAAAGTTTTATGAAGTACCTTAATAATGAAACTCTCTTCTATGAAACTCACTATTATCAGTGGTATGTGAAAGAACATTATAAAGATGAGGAATTTAGTGTGCAACTAAAAGTATTAAAGGTTAAAATGTCAAAATCTTATTTTGTGCACTATATTCTTAATACTCTCACATAATCTTATAAACCCTTTAAAATCTTATACAACACACATAATGATAAGTAGTCTATTAATAAACTAATGACCATATGTGTTCAAGAAGAAAGGAGATTGATTCTTGAAATAGGAGTGACTTTACAAAGTGCACATTTAGCAGTAAAAGAAAAGAATGAAAAGAAAGAAAAAAGTAAAATACCTCTTAAGGCTAAAATTAAAAAGAATTCAAATGTTTCTTTTGCAAGAAAAAATAGCATGTGAAGAAGGATTATATTAAATTTTAGCAATGGTTATCTAAGAAAGATATTTTAATTTCTCTTGTAAGTTACGAATCAAATATAACTGATAGTTGTCATAATACATGGTGGATTGATTTTGGTTCACAATTTATATTATAAATATTTTATAAGAATTGCAAAATCTAAGAAAGTCAGTAAGAGTTAAATGTTATATCTTTTCTAAAAATAAGATAAGTTCAGCTATTAAGACATACAATTTAGTTTTGAATAGTAATTTTGTAATGAAATTAGATAAAATATTTTATATTCTTAGTTTTTTTGAGAATTTGATTTTAGTATCAAGATATGTACCATTTGTATTTTCTTTTAACTTTTTGAATAATTTAATAAATATTATTTATCATTCTAAATTTATTAGAAATAGTACATCATCTAATGGTCTTTATCATGTCAATTTACAAAACGATGCTTGTTATAATATGATCCATACTTATACTAGTATTAAAAGATGTGTTATAAATAAAAATTTCTCTATGTTGTGGCATTAGAGATTGGGACATATTTTTATAAATAGAATTAGAAGGCTAGTAAATAATAAAATACTTAGTACTTTGAATTTTATTGACTTTAAAATTTATGTGGACTGTATAAAAAGTAAACAAACCAACAAGTCACGAAAAAGTGCCAAAAAGAGCTTAGATATATTAGAAATTATATATATAGACATTTGTCATCCTAATTTAGACTCATATGGTCATAAGTATTTTATCACTTTCATTGATGATTATTTACGATATATGTATCTTTACTTGTTGAATAATAAAGATGAAGCACTAGATGCTTTTTAAATATTCAAAAGTAAAGTAGAAAAATAATGTGGTAAGCAAATAATAATCATGAAATCTGATAGAAATGGTAATTACTATGGTAGATACATAGAAGATGGATATGAACCTAGTCCATTTGCAAGGTTTTTTTAAGAGTGTAAGATTATTACCCAATACGAAATGCCTTTTTCTCTGGATTAAAATTGTATAGCAGAAAGAAGAAATCAAACAATGTTAGACACAGTGCAGAGTATGCTTAACAATTCTAAACTTCCTAAATTCTTTTGGAGTAAAGCTCTTAAAACAGCTGTGTACATATTAAATCAAGTTCCAACTAAAGCTATTATTAAAACACCATTCAAATTATAAAAAGGTTAGAAACCAAATTTGTAACATATACACATTTGGGATTATCCTTCTAAAATAAGAGTTTATAATTCACATAAGAAGAAGCCAAAATTAAGGACTATAAGTGAATATTTTATTAAATATTTAAAAAGGTTTAAAGGATACAGATTTTACTGCCCATCTTATCATACTAAGTTTGTGAAATCAAGAAATATAAAATTTCTTAAAAATAACTTGATCAATGAGAGAGATCAATTTTAGAACATAAATTCTGAGATTGATCATTCAAAAATTTAACCTTCTACTTTAGATAGTAAATTAATTGTCATTAATACACTCTTTTAATACAAATGAGTATTCATTATCCAATGGTTAAAATTCAACCAACAATCAATGATAATCAAATTTCACAATTAAATTATATTTGAAGAGATCTAGTTGTTTAGGAATTATCTAAAAAATATTGAATAACCAATTGTACAAAAATCTCTTTAGGAGAATGTTAATATAATATTAAAAGGATTTATTAGAGTCAAAAGATTATCTATACCTGGTGATTATATTGTGTATTTATAAGAGTCTAACTATAATGTTAAAGCCAAAAATAATTCTGATACGTTTCTACAAGTCATAAGTTATCAAGAATCTAACTTATAATATAATATTATAAAAGATGAGACAAATTCTATATCAAAGAATGAAATTTTAGATCTTTTTGAGTTGCCTAATAAGTTTAAACCTATAGGGTGTAAAGGAATCTTTAAGATTCATTGAACAATATTAAGAGATATAAGGCCAAACTTGTTGCCAAAGAATTCACTTGAAAGGAAAGAATTAATTACACAGAGACTTTTTCTTTTGTATTTTAAAGAGATTTTCTTCAAGTAACTATAATATTAGTAGCTCATTTTGATATAAAATTACATCAAATGGTTCTAAAAATGGCTTTATTCAATGGAGATTTAGAAGAAAAGATTCATATGAAATAACCTGAATGATTCTCTCCTAGAGATTGTGAGCATTTAGTTTGTAAACTTAAAAAATTTATAGATGGATTGAAATAAGTCTCTTATCAACAATATTTAAAATTTTATAACATTATCTTTTCATTTGGTTTTGAAAAAAATATTATTGATCAATGTAGAGAGCATAAAATTAGTAAGAGCAAAATTTGTTTCTTTATTCTATATTTGGAAGATATTCTACTTTTAACCAATGATAAAAAGTTGCTATACAAAGTAAAATAATTTCTTTCTAGAAGTTTTGACATGAAAAATATGAGTAAAGTATCTTATATTATTAGCATAAAGATACATAGGGATAGACATTAAAGAATTTTAGATCTATCTCAAGAAACCTATATTAAGAAAATTCTAGAAAAATTTCAAATGAAAGATTATTCTCCAAGTGTAACACCAATAATTAGGGGAGATAAGTTCAATTTGAACTAATACTCTAAAAATAATCTCAAAAAGGAACAAATAAAAAGTATTCCATATACTTTAGCTGTTGAAAGTGTTATGTATGCTTAAGTATGTATCAAACTCGACATTACTTTTGTAGTTAAAATATTGCGAAGATATCAGAGTAACACAGGTATAGACTACTAAAAGGCTGCAAAAAAGGTCTTAAGGTATCTTCAAGAGACCAAGATTACATACTTATATATAGTAGATGAACCAATAATTTGGAAGTAGTGAGCTGCTCAAATTTTGACTTTACTAGCTGTGATGATTAAAGAAAATTCACTTCTAGATATATCTTTATTCTAGTTGGCAGAGTCATATCTTGTAGAAATTCCAAATAGACATTGATAGCTCTTTTACTATAAAGCCTGAGTTCATTTCGTGTTTTAAAACTATCTCTCACAGAGTATGGTTAAGGAGTTTCATATCTAGGCTTAGAATTGTGTATTCTATTTTTAAGCCATTGAAGATATATTATAATAATTCAACTGCTATTTTCATAGTTAAAAATAATAAAAATCAAAGTCAAAGTAAACACATTAACATCAAGTACCGTCCATCAGAAAACTTATTAAATAAATTAAAGTGGTCATTAAGCATGTTAGCACTGAATTAATGATAACAAATCCTTTAATAAAAGGCATGCCATCATTAATGTTTAAGGATTATGTAGTTCAAATGCAATCTGGTTCCAATATATATATATATTATTAATAAAACTCTATTAATTTAATATTTTCTTATAAAGTGTGCACATTTATTTGAAGAAAAAACACAATTTTATTGGACCTAAAATAAATATAAAATTTATTTATTAAGTTAAGGTCATTATGTAGAACTTAGAACAAACATATAATTTATTCATTAAGGCAATAATAGAAAATATAGTACATTTGTAATACATAAAAGAAAAGTCATCAATTTTGAGGACTTATTGCTATGATTTATACATTTTGTTTCTTGTAACATAAGAATTTGCAAACCAAGTGGGAGAATGTTGATTAATTAAGTAATCCCACTAAATGTAGGCCACCATTTTCACATTAATGTTCTTAGCGAAAAATTAGGTATAATGGAGAAATTAAGCCACTATTAAGCTTAATGACCTAATTATTAAGAAAGTGATTCTTAATTCTTTAAGCTAATGGCCATTAAATCTTTAAATTGTTAGGTAATTCTATAATGAAAGAATGCCTATAAATAAAGGTGTTTTATTTTTCTTTGATCCATAAGTTCATCATTCTGTTTGAACATTATCTTAAGAGAACTAAGAGAGCTAAAAAAACTTTGCTAAGTTTCAAGAAAAGTATTAAATAGTAATGACAAGAATTAGGCTTACTAAAACTTTTGCAAATTAATTTTATATACTTTATAGCATGATTATTGTTTCTATGTTTACAAAGCTAACATTTTAATGCACGCATCATTCTCCTTTATTTTAGCTAGAGGTAACTCTACCACTATGAAATTCAACACCAAAAAAAGGTAATACACATGATTGTATGAATAAATATAATGTTACATGACAATATTAATAGATATCTATGTATGGAGCACTTGGTGACTGAGTCTGGTTGGCCCTTTCGCTCATAGATAACAGCTTTAGATGGTGACAACATGAGAGCCCAAAATGCCCAACTACTCTGAGTATTCGAGAGAGGATAGGCCTTTTCTGTTGAATGTGATACTTCTATGAGTGTGGGTGGCACTCGCTAGCTGGATGGAATCGAGCTCAAACCATGCAAGAAAGATTCTATACAGCTCAGATAATAAAGACATTTAGAGGAATAAGTCATACAACATCTCAGTATTTGTAATGCAAACCTGTGCTGAAACTGTTGGTATAGTTGTCCACAATAGCTAAATTCAATTAAGATTACATGTGTAGGCCTTTAGTTCATTCCCAAAACTTTGTTATCTTGTAATTAGTTATAGGCTAAACCAATATTAGCATGTATATAAGCTGGTTCAATTAAGCTTTGCAAATGGATTGAAAGCTATGAAATAGTAGTGTTGATGCCTAAATTTTCTAGGGATAAAAAACTCAGCACACTATACAGATTTTACTATTGCGATCGACGTACAGCCTTCTCGGGGACTACCTGAAATCACAAGAAAATAAGTTAGGAATGAAGCCAAATTATCTGCGAGTAAACTCTGATGCTTAAGTCAGTGGATTATTCGAGGGCCAAATTAAAAGAGAAAAAGTATGAGTGTTTGACTATTTTATCAACCTAGGAGGCTGGGCTTGAGAAATGTAGATTCTTTCTCTCAATTATTATAAAATGGTCCCCAAGGAATCAAACCTCTCTCAATGTAGTGATTTTACCATTTATAAGGCCTCTACACATGTGAGCATCAGAGAACGAGAGCCTGATTAGACAAGATTAGGTATAGTTATTTAATAGGTTTTTTCACCATTCTCTTACATTAGGTCTAAGGCCATAATGAGTGCCTATAACTTGCAGGGCATGGTGCCCCTTAACGTGATGGGACGCTTAAGTTGTTTCTAAAAAAATGCACCCATATGTCCCATCCGAGACTCCTGTTTTTGTTATAAAAGTATTCGGTTACCTCGATAATCAAGATGAAGGGCAAGATACTGAGGCAACCTAAGCTAGGTTAGGTACTTACCTAATAACAGCTAGGGTTAGGAAACTTCTAGTTGAACAGGTCTTGGATTGATAGAAGTCATCAATATAAGTCCCCTAATTTTCTGCTGTCGCAAAGAAAGAGTAGAAATTTGAATGGTTGTTTTGGTCGAGGCCATTTAAAATTCTGATCTGGGAGTTATCATGCTTCTAGCCACCAATAATCGTTATTAAATGCAGCTGCTTTGATTTTGACTAGCTGTACCTCGAAAAGACTTAACTTAAATGCGCTGTTTTCATGTAAAGCACCATGTAGCCACGTGTAGGTATACTGGCGGTTACTCCTGAAAGGGCATGATGCTTAAGGGCACCCTTTTGATGTTACAAGACGTGGCACACTCCTTACCGTACATTACTCGACCCTTCGAACACTTCGTGATGCTTGAATGCTGTGTGGCTGCCTATAAATACCCTTTATTTGTCTTTTCTTTTCCTATTTTACACATTTGACACTTTTGAACTTTTATTCATGAGTCATTTGGATCTTATTCCTTTGCGGCACTTGCTTCGTGTCTTCATCAAATCGTCGTGTTCAGTTTGTCATTGATTTATTCGGTAAGATATTATTTACTTTGCCCATTTTATTACTATTTTTATGGTGATGCTTGGCAGGTTTGTTGATTTGTGAAGGGGGGGCTGTGAACCAGTCGCTGAAGGTCATAGTTCATGGCTAAGGTTCTCAATAATCAACGTATAGTCAGGGCGACGAAGGTGGGCGAAGCAAGAAAGCACTCGTAAGCCTCTTATCTTTTCTTAGCCTCTGGAGATGTCGATTTTATGTAAAGTTTCTATCCTAACATTCTATTCTTTACGTGTAAGAGATGAGTAGCAGTAGCGAGAGTTATCACACAGAGACATTGGGTCTATCGCCTCGGGAAACCACTGAGAGAGACTTGACACTTGGTTCATTCTTGAATTCTAATGACAAGGGGTCTATAACCAATTTGATCCCAATATATAGAACAAGTATTAAGTTCGAGGCTGACTGATTCTCCTCCATTGCTACCATACATGACCTCGACTTATATCAGGAGGTATTTTAAGTAGACAACTTGGTGACCATGAGGGCTTCTAAAAGAGGAGAATTACCGAGCTACCCTCCTCTAAATAAAATTGACTTCAACGAAGAGCTATTCTTATTAGAGGTGAGGCTGTCCCTATAGCCATTCTTTGTCAGTGTTTTTACATATTTCTAAATTTCTCCTTACTAGCTGGTCCCCAACAGTTGGAGGATTTTGATCGGGATATTTGTACTGTGGTAGCAATACTTTGGAGAGCCCTTAAGTATTCCCGAGATGGCCTATATATAAACCTTGAGGAAAAATCTAATGTTGAGTCCCGGATGATGCTACTTGTAAACCAGGCCCAAAACTCCAAATTCAGTGAGATGCAATTCTTCTAGTACCAAATACTGGTAGGATAAGTGGTTCTTTATTGGGGCGAATAGGACCTCGTAGTGGGAAGAGAGATCCCAAATAAGTTCAAGTCAACTACGGCATAGTTAAGTCGCCTCGCCTTAAGTCACAAGTAGAAAGGCAAAATGACGACCCATGGTGATATTGCTGTCAACCAAAAAGAAATATTATTTAAAGCAAACTTGGTGGAATCAAGCCTGGTCTCCTTCCATGTGTCATGCGCCACCTTAAATTGAGCAAAGACAAAGGGTTGGACATTAAAGGTGCATGATCTTGCATGCAAAAGGTGCTAATCCCTTTTGTTTCTTTTTTGCAAAAATATTAGAAAAAAATCAACACCCTTCAGTTTCAGAGAGGCTCGCAATGGCCAAGAGAATAGCAAAGGGATAAGAAAGAGGTTAGCTACCACCTCTACCCCCATCGCGCTAGCAGAAAGCCCTTAAAGCTTCTCCAAATGACAAAGGTAAAGCTCTAGCCCTGCCTTAAGATACATTTGACAACAGTGGCAGTCCTTCTCAGTTGATAAGAAAGAGACCCAAAATCGAGAAGGGACAAGATAAATTGCTGAGTAGCTCTATTTTTGTCGCCCGTCCCAGCCAATCCAGTTCAATAGACACCTCAGGCTCAAGCCAATGAGCCCTGACTCAGCTATCTAGAGTCTTAGTATTGGTGATTCCTCGCCATCTTACGCTGTCTCGTTTCCAAATATCAAAGTTAAAGCTCTCTAATATTGGCGAGGATAAGAGGACAATAATGGCATGGCTCTTGCCTCTTATCAATGCTATAGTTCCCTTAGTAGATAGGATAATAGATGAGGAGATGAGGAACCTTACCCCCAAGGTGGCAATAAATTATGTGAAGGACTCCTCAGCCATGGTAGGTCTTCCTCTGACCTGATCTTTTTCTTCTTTTTTTTAGGCTTACATGTCTAACAGCTATCCATACAGATCGCCCATGTTCTCTTTCGATAGTAAGAGCAAATGAAAGAATGAGCGGTTGAAAAAGGAGATCCTCAGCCTTAATAAAAAGCTGGAAAGGAATCACTAAATTTGGGCCAAGATCAGAGAGGATCTTAAGAAGAGGGTCATAATTGCCGAGTCTAGGATGAAGAATTCAGATCAAGAAATTTTGCGATTGAAGAATAATCTGAACTTGTTGAAAAAGATAAACGACAAATCTTTCGACCTTTTTCAAAGCAAGGAGAATGCCGTTCGAGGACTCTGTGAGAAAGTCGAAAGGTTGGAAGCAAATGTGTCCTCTCGAAATAGGGAGTTATTAAAGGTAGAGGCCACCATAAGAAAACTTTAGGCTGACCTTTTCTCTACTGATGATCAAGCCTGCGATTAATACGAAGAAAGCATGTTATTCGGGCTCAGGATTGTAAGTGCGCTGGTTTGGGAACGCTTGCCTGAGGTGGACTTTAACTGGCTATTTACAGAGTTAGGTGTGGAGAGACCACACGATAAAGCAACTCTTGAGGTAGAAGCCAAGCCCACTATAGAGACTCTTGTAGCTGTGGGGAACGAGCCACAAATGCAAGGTCCTATCAAAATGCCTCCACCTGTCTTCAGTGATCCCCTAACTGGCCAAGAGCTCCAAGCCTCTCTTATAGCTGTTCAACTCCCAGACACTGGCAATACTGGGATGGGTGAATCGTTTGGCTCTAGCCAAAATTCTGGCTCCTCAGGACAAAAACGGTCAAAGCCCTAATAACAAATATTCTTCCCTTCTTTGGTAT
>JAWDEX010183180.1:0-13760 GCA_035221805.1 Trichilia hirta | reverse complement strand
GAATTTGGAGTATTTTGCTATAGACAGCCAGGTAGTATCACTTAAGTCAGTTGAATTCTTTACACAACGTAGAATACCTTGAGTGATGTGATTATTGTTTCTGAACTACTGTATTTTACCTAGTGTACTGTCAGCTTCCATAGTTTTCCTCCCTTATTAGAAGTCATATTCATCAGGATTCTTATGGAAATAAATTTTAAGATTACTTGTAATGGCTGAAATTCATAAGCACAAGATTTTTAAAAGACTTTTTAATATTTCACAAGACAGCAAATACCATTTTCATGTAATATATGTTATTCTAGTCTACTACGATTTATAATTGTTTCCACCAAGGGAATTATGGAACTTTGATAAAAAAAAATATTTCAGACTTCATCCATAAAGTTTTGAAATCACTGTTTATGCATGCCCAATCAAGAGTATACTAATCTCTCTTGTTTCTGCAAGTTCATTGCATTACTTTATACTTGCTTTATTTTCCTTTTTCTTTTTCCTGCACTTGTGATCTGGTTACTCATTTGCATTGATACTTATGCACTATGCAGTAATGATGACATTGTTTACTCAACTGTGATTTTTCCACCATAGGGTTTTGTCACTGATAATGAAATGGCCTTAGAGGAGCTTTTTGGTGAGGAGGAGAATTCTCGCAAAGGTGATGCATGTTTGTATGTGATGGCTACCCGCATCGCTACTGTTTTTGCTTCATTGAGGGTATTTATAATGATTTATTCATGTTGATTCTCAAGTATTGTAAATTTTTATGAGGCATTTGTTTTTGTATGAAGAGGCATGTATAAATTTCATTGGCAGGAATTTCCAATGTTGCGGTACCGTGCTGCCAAATCAGTTGATGCAATGACAATGACAACTTTTCGTGATCTGATTCCGACAAAGCTTGCTGCTGGAGTCTGGAATTGCCTTATGAAATATAAACAAACCATTGAGGATTTCCCTCAGACAGAAACATGCGAGTTGCTTATCCTTGACCGTTCTGTTGATCAGGTTTCTTGATACATGCATTGGACATTGACTTCCAAAATGACTAATGTTAACGTTGTCTGTTTAATAATGTGTTGATTTGGATTTGTAGATTGCTCCTATAATTCATGAGTGGACATATGATGCAATTTGCCGTGATTTACTGAATATGGAAGGAAATAAATATGTTCATGAAGTGAGTTCTAATTTTTGCAGTTTAATATGGACTATCATATCTGTTTGTGGATCTTTTTGGATTATCTTAATAAGGGATGAATGTTTTGTCAGGTTCCAAGTAAAACAGGTGGTCCACCAGAGAAAAAAGAAGTTCTTTTGGACGAACATGATCCTATCTGGCTCGAACTTTGCCATGCACATATTGCAGATGTATGTTTGGTGTTATTGCCTCTTTGTTCTTTATTCCCTTTCTGTAGTTTTTTATATAAATCATGTGAATTTGCTTGATCCTCAGGCTAGTGAACGGTTACATGAGAAAATGACCAGCTTCATATCAAAGAATAAAGCTGCACAAATTCATCATGGTGCAAGGTTGGTGAAAGTTTTATCACTGGGATGTATCATTGCTAATATCTTTTATTTGCCTTTTTTATTCTGAAGTCTTATCAGTTTTCTAAAACAAATTCTGTTTTTTGAGTTCTTATTCAAATCTCTTGTTGTTATAGAGACGGAGGTGAGCTTTCTACAAGAGATCTGCAAAAGATGGTTCAAGCATTGCCACAATACAGTGAGCAAATTGACAAACTTTCCCTCCATGTAGAGGTTAGTTTCTTTTTTATCTGATTATCTACCGTTTTGATTAAAATCCTCAAGCCCCAGTGACCCAGTACCCCACACACGCTTACCTGGTGAAGAAATGTGGTGTGCCATGTTACGGTTTTCTTGAAATTTTTGGCATAATGCAATGGGATCACAGTGCATTTGTCAATTGATGTTACCTTATATTAATTCAGCAAATATAATTTAGTCCATGTGGTATGCAATGCTGTGTGGATTACTATGCTCTTTTGTTAATATTCATTAATTTGAGCATCCTCTTTCTGCATACAGTTTTGTTTTTGCTTCCATAATAAGTGGTTGGCCTTAAATTCCTACTGCAGTGATGTAAGAAATGGTTTGCCTTAAGTTCAATAAGCAGTGATGCCTTTACAATTAAGAGGTTATTGATTAATGCTTTAGTATTACTGAAGCATTTTTGCACTGTAACACACACATGACACTCTTGTATTTTTCCCAGCTAATTTAGTTAAATCAATAAATCAGTATCTTTTATTGATTGCAACCAAGTATCTTTGTTTTAGACTGACTTCCCCTGAGACATTGCTCAATCAGTTGTGTGATATATACTGTTATTTTCTCATACATGTCCTTATGCCTCTGAGACCATTGAACCACATTAACATCATTCATTTTTATGGTTCAAGCTTTAATCAGATCCGTTCATTCATCTGTTATCTCATTTCACAAACTTGCTTTTATCTTTGCTAACAGTTCTTGAACACTTGATTATATTAATGGGTTGAACTTACCTTTCTTCTTGATGAAGAGAAATGCATATACAATTTAGCTTGAATTTCTCTCAACTTGAGAATAATTGTTTTCCTTCTACATATTTTTGGATACTATAATGATTGATTGATTGAAAGAAATTTTGGTGCTAGCTAATGTATCATGCAAGTGGTCTGATTGTGCAGATAGCAGGAAAAATCAACAGGATAATCAGGGACCTAGGGCTTAAAGAACTCGGGCAGCTGGAGCAAGACCTAATTTTTGGTGATGCAGGACTAAAGGATGTAATTAAATTTTTAACTACAAAAGAGGTGAGTACTTTTAGTGTACATAAATTGATTTATGACAATTACTTAGTATATTTTATGAAAGAAAAATATTACTTCTATGCAGGATGTAACTCGTGAAAATAAGTTGCGTTTATTGATGATTGTTGCAGCCATTTATCCCGAGAAGTTTGATGGTGAAAAGGGTCAAAATTTGATGAAGGTTGGCATCCTTATCTTTCTGTGCACTGCTGTTTCATTGATTTTTTCTTTGTTTTTTTCCCTTATTTTGGTGGGGTGGGGTGGGTTGTGGATGTATTGAATTATTTTTTTCATTTTTGCCTTATTATGTGAAGCAGTAAATTTTCATCATTAATGTGATTGTGGACTTGAGTTTCTGATTATTCAATTTCTAAGCATCAAAGATTTTAAGATCGATTCTTGTATATGTTTCTCTTTGGGTTTTCAGTTAGCAAAGCTACCACCCGATGATGTGACTGTTGTGAATAATATGAGATTGCTTCGGGGAGCACCAGATAGCAAAAAAGGTTTGACTGGAGCTTTTTCTCTGAAATTTGATATTCACAAGGTAAACATGTGCATGTTGGTTGGAACTTTACGTCTTTTATTAGATGTATGTTTCTGACAAACAACTTTTATTTTTCTTTCCCTCTTTTGCTATATAACAATCAGAAGAAGCGGGGAGTTAGGAAAGATCGTACTGGTGAAGAAGAAACGTGGCAATTATCACGATTTTACCCAATGATAGAGGTACATCTGAAGTTAGGTTTATTCCATATGCATTGTTCCATATATATGTGCTATGATGCTGTAGGTTGTCATTGACTTTTGCTTTTCTCAAATAGCCTTTAGTGCTGGGGAGCAAAATGAAGCAAAAGGATTTGCAATACTTATCTTTCCCTAAATATATTTCATAGCATTTAATTTCTTGTATATCTAATCTTTATTCCAAAGTGTTGTGATAATAAAATAAATCATGAAGGTTAAGGCTTTTTGCATGTTAGAAAGATTTTGTAATTGAATTCAATTGCTTTTAGATATATCTGCCACATATGGAATATGTATTATTATTGTGATGAACACAATGTCTTGTGGTTATTGTCATTTCAAACATTTTGTTGATCTTTGGTGCTTTATGGTGGATTGCTAATGCAATTGATTGTAATTTTTCAGGAACTCATTGAAAAACTCAGTAGAAGAGAGCTACCAAAGGATGATTATCCATGCATGAATGACCCAAGTCCGACTTTCCATGGGACAAACCATTCTACAGCAGTAAGTCAAGCAGCACCTGCTCATTCAATGAGATCGAGAAGGACACCAACATGGGCTCGACCTCGGAGTTCTGATGATGGATATTCAAGGTTCTCTTGTTGCCCTTCTCTGTATAGATCCATAGGTTTACTGATCTGCCATATTAATGATATGTATGCACCGGAAACTTAGTTATTTTGATTCAGCTGCCTGTTAAATTCAGCGTTCAACTTTTACGGAATATGTGCAATTTGGCATTGATTAACTCCTTAGTTGTTTGCACTATCCATCAATTGACTCATGCGTGTGTTATAACTTTTCTGCATTCATCAACTACCTGGAAGCTAATGAATAGTTTGCAACCCTTGTGCTATTTTCCATTGTTAACATTTGTATTGGTATTTCTCTTCTGTTGCCACACAGTGATTCTGTACTACGACATGCATTCAGTGATTTTAAGAAGATGGGCAAACGTATCTTTGTATTCATTGTTGGGGGAGCTACCAGATCAGAGGTATGAAAAGTTATTTCTGTTAATATCTATCCGACGTCACAGTGGTTATCGTTCCCTACTCAACCTTGTAAAATGTTTTTCCATCCTCAGCTGAGAGTTTGTCACAAGCTTACTACAAAACTGAACCGAGAGGTCATTCTAGGCTCAACAAGTCTTGACGATCCACCTCATTTTATCACGGTATTTTTGTTTCTTCAACATTTCTTCTTCCTCTTCTTCTGCTTCATCTTCCCACTCCTCCCATTCCAGCAGCGCAGCCTAATATCATTATTCTGATTTGCAGAAACTAAAGTTGCTGGCAACAGATGAACTGTCATTGGATGATCTCCAAATCTAAATGTGTAACCATTTGATGTATTGTATATCATTCATTCTTCATTCGATCCAATTTTTTGTTAACTAATGGAACATGTCTTGTCTCCAGAATTATGCAGACGTGTCTAGAATATGTTCTGTTTTTTGGGCATCCTGTACGTCCTAGGTGTGTATTATAATTAAGTTACTGAATCTGTCTGTGTATATTATTGTTGAAACTTTGAAAAAAAAATAATCAAATTTTGAAGATATGGAATTAATTTATTCTTTTTAATTGTTGTAGGAATTATATTTTCATTATTTATCTGGAGATTAGTCTCCACATAATTTATTGAGACTCGATTGGGGTTGGAGTAAAGTGGCTTTTAACCTATGATTGCTTTGAAATAGAATGTTACTAAGAAAATACATGTTTGATAGGCAATATAAGTTTTTTTTTTTTTCTTTATTTGTGACCATAATCATAATGTAAATTCATATTAATATGTAAGTAAAATTGAAAAAGTCAATTATTTGACATCATTATGTTGATTAACACTTTAGAAAGCTAGTATTATCCCATCTTGTTATTTAATTGATGAATTGAAAGTTACATTAATTGAGATAAAAATAAAATTTAGGATAATCATTTAAGAAGTTTAGGACTACTCTTATATTATAAACTTTGGAGAAAATTTCATTAAAAAAAAAAAAAATTAATGTAGAACTTTTTGTAGCAGTAAATTATAACATTGATGAGGTCAGAAAATTTTGTACTATTTATCGTTTAGTGAAAAATGTCATTATCTTTTTTATTATTGACATAATGCTCAAGAATCTACTAAAATTCTTCTATAATAAAAGTGACTTTTGATGGACACAGGGATGAGAAAACATCGCACTGGGTGTATTTGTGTTAGATATAGTTCATGTTTTAAGCTCCTCTTTTTTTATTTACATATTTTAGGCTCTCTATCTTTCTTTTTTAAAAGGAAGTTTCCCTTAAAACATATAAAATTATTTCTCCCGTGCTTTGGTTTTTCTGCTTCTTGCCTTCAATTTTTTCGAAGGAACAGTTTTTCAATCTTCTAGATGGCCTCATAAAATAACAGTTGGTACCAACATTTCAATTCAATCTTTTTTCTCGGTTTTGTTGGTCAGTATGTATTATTTCCATATTATGAGACTCCTTAGTTTGCTTCCAACCACACAAAAGACTTGAACAATTTCTAATTCTAATCAATAGTCATCACCTTCTTTGGATTTATGCATGATTAGTCCAATTTTTTTTTTCCATTTGACTCCCAAATCTACTAAAACTCAATTGGTGAGTAGTATCTCTCTGTAAAAAACGGGGATGTTGGGTCAGCCATCTATTTATTGTTATTTTTACTTTTATTTTTTCTATAACATTATCTTCTGATGTTTTTGTCACAAATTATTATTTTCGTGGCATATTTTATCTTTACCTTTTCGTCACGTTAAGTTTATTTCGAACCTTCCCATCAGTTTCTCCTTATTAATTTCCTATTATGCACATCCACTTCCTCTTCATTTTCTCCCTCTCCATAATTTCTGGGTTTTTTTCATCATTTTTTTAAATTAAAAAAAAATAGTTGCATGTAACGAGTAGTGGCTATAGTTAACGAAAGACATTATTGTCTATATTTTCATTAAATTCATATATAATTCGTTAAAACTCATGTATAAAACTTACATGAAATTTGCTTTTTTTAAGAAAGCTTGGAATTTATTGTTTATTTTTAAAAGTAAACGACAAATGGAAATCAAATCCTAGAGTCTAGACCATCTACCGTATTATTATTGTTGGCCCTTACCAATTGTTGTTATATAGTGTGAAGAATCTTACTGACTAATTACTCTCTCAAAACAAACTGGCAACATTTATACGTTTTATCCAACTTGCTGATTTTTAAATTTGATTTTGTTTTTATTGCTTCTATTTATATAATTAAAAATCTCTACCATCTCTGATTCTAATGAAGGGGAAAACAAATAATTATGCTATTAAATAATTCAGTCGAGTAAGATTACAATCTTTTGTGGTGCTAATCATGATATATAGTTTGAGTAATCATTGTTTTGCCTATGATTATTAAATTCTAAGTTGCAAATTAATTAGCATTTTTAACGAATATTGGAGATTTGTACAATATTATTATAAGAAGAAAATTATAAGATGAGATAAAGTGTACCTTTTGCAAATTTTTTTAATCTGTTTTTATATATTTCATAGAGATTTTAAAAGAAATAAGTGTTTTTGAGAAATATACTTTTTCTCATAATCACTTTAAATATTTATGGACCATAAAGAAGGGTTTTATCCGTAACATGTGGTTCAATCAATTTATTGAATAAATATATTGATCTTTTTTTTAAATCCTTTATCTATTCCACTTTGAAACCCAAATCCCTCGCACCATTTTAAGATGCATTATGAAGCGCTATTTCCAAAATTTCAAACAATCTTAAAAAACAAAAAAAAATAAAAAAAAAATATTCGAGTAGAAGAAACATCTCAAATATTAAAAATTATTATTATTGGAATTCATGACTGTCAACCATACTTTACACACCAAATGACATATTACAAAAAGAGGACCAAGAAAAGAATTTCAAGATACCTCTAAAAACATTGCATTGACCAAACATAGGATTGCCACAAAGGCCATTTTTTCTACACACCAAAAGAAAACCCTTTGTTTTTATACACATTTTTCGCCTTTTTCAACCATTTAGGTAAGAAAAGAGCATAAAAAAACTTGGGCTCAGTTGAATTTTCCAACTTCCCAGGAAAAAAATAAACAGAAAAGCTGTGAGATCACTGTTCTAAAACAGGAGGGTAAATGAAGAACATGGTAGAAAAGATCTAACCATTCAAAAAATTTTAACTGGAAAAACCCCTTCTCCTGCAAAATGAACCTCACAGCAAATAAGCTTGAAATCTTGGTCTGAAATGGTGGAGAATTGCAGGCCTTTTGTTTGCAATAAGTTTGAAAAAGCTAGATTAATGACTGATTCTATCATGATTTAAGTCTTCCAATTATTGTGGCCGCAGAAGCGGAAATGGAACTTGAAAATGAGATTCTTTCACATGAACAACTGGAAAGCTGAGCGCAGATTCTGCACAAGATCCTTTACAGTCATATTAAACTCCACATCCATCTGTTAAAAATGAAGAGAACATTAATAAGGTTAAAAAAGAAATTCAGTGTTTTAAAGTTGTAAAACACTACAGTTTCGAAACCGTTTTTCGTGTTGCCAAAAGTATGAGGCATTACCTGAGCTATAATGGTTACATCAAGGGCAGAATTTCCAAATGTCATTGCACTGCTATTGATCACAGTAAGGTGAAGTTTCTCAATTTCAGCGACTGTTTTTTCAAACACTCCTTTTCTTTTTTCACAGTGAACTCTAATGAGAACATTTTTTTCACAAATTCTTGCTTCTATTTCTGGTAATGGTTCATTGAATGGACCATTAGAAGAATTCTCTTCAGAGGAAGAGTTTTCACCATCAGCTAAGAGTTGAGATTTCTTCACAAACACAACTGATTCCATCGTCTTCTTCTTAGTTTGCTCTTCAAGTGTCTTAACCTTCTCTTGCAGTTGTTTTAAGTACTTGATTGCATCTCCAAGAACAGAAGCTTTGTCCATCTGTCAAATAACACGTCATTATAACTCAAAATTTCAGAATTAGCTTACAAAAGAAGAATTTCATACCTTCTTTAGACCAGGGACTATAGCAGAGAGAGCTATAAATCTCTGGCTGAGCTTTTCACGCCGTTTTCTTTCTGCTATAATGTGATCTTGTGCATGAGAGAGTCTGCTCCCAGGGCTAATTCTTTTAGCTCCCTGGGAAGTCTTAAGCACAAAATTCTGGTTTTCAAATGAACCTTGAGAAGCAAACGTATCAGAAGTGTTTTTAAAACAGACTGCTTCCTCTTTAGGCTTCAAAATTCCCATTTGATTCATGTTGACACCAGAAAGAGTGTTGGGATTAAAAGTAGTTTGTGATGAATTCCAAGTGCTTGTTTTGATCTGTTTTCGGGGTCTATCAATGCCCATGTCAGGATTTTCCATGGAATTTTTTATGTTGAATGTTGGGGAATTGTAGGAATTTTGTATATTCTCTCCAAATGCAGCTGCTGCAATTGGTAGTAAGTTGAAATCTTCAGTAGAATTCATCTGCCACTGATTCATGAAGATGATATCCTCCATACCCTGCAAATTTAGTACCCAAAAATTTTAGTCAACATTTCTTATTCTCTCTAAACCAAAACAAATATCTTCTCAAAGCTAGAAATTGTTTCAATGATCATCAGAAATGCCACCTGAAAAAATTGAAATATGTCCCAAACAAATTCTTACCAGTTCAGGTAATCCTTTGAGGGATGAAATCTCCATTGAAGAAAACTCTTCTGTTTATATAATCTCCTGTGGGAATGATTTTGAGAAAACAGGCCTATTAAAATTTGAAGTTCACTAAATAAATTCCAGCTTGTGGTTTATCCAAAGTCATATAAATCATAAAACTATGAGTAGGTAAGAAAACCAGAAACCACCACCAAGAAGTAGGAAGCAATTATGAAAACAGAAAAGACAAGAATTGTTGTCAAAGGTAGAAAAGCAGGATATGAATGAGAACACCTTGCAATAACAATCAAAAGATAAAACTTTTCCTATTCCAAAACTCCACAGAAGTAGAAGCAGGAAAATTATGAAAACATAAAAGACAAGAATTGTTGTCAAAAGTAGAAAAGCAGGATATGAATGAGAAGACCTCGCAATAACAATCAAAAGATAAAACTCTTCCTATTCCAAAACTCCACAGAAGTAGGAGACTTCCTGCTGCTGCTGCTGCTGCTGCTTCTTCACCTCAACATTTTATAGTGTGATGTGAAAGGTCTCTTGAAATTTTGATACTAAGGAAGAAAAAAAAAAGGTTGTAAACTATGACAAAATTAACAAAACATTGTTATTTATTATTTTTTTGTAAGTGGGTCCATAAAAAATTCCAAATTTTGCTGTATTTGTGGACTTTTTATCACCCACTCGGAGTTGAAATTTCAATGAAAGATGTGCTACGATTGAAGAACATATGGTCCCTCCCTCACAATTTCTCCGTCATTTTTAACCAAAACCCCATTTTATATTCACATTTTGAATATTGAAAACAACAATTCGTTCTGATAAGCCAATGTTCATACCATTTCTGATAAAGAAATGCTTTTTAAATTCATGTGAATTGGGAAGCTAGTACTTACAATGTGTTAAGTAATTGGTCCAAGAAATATTTATTTAGAATACTGCTTGCCCTGTGAATTTTGCTTTTGACTTTTCATGTTTTCTTTTGAAAGAGGACTTGCTTAAGATTACTTAAATCAAACTTCATCTTAAGTGGTAGAGCCTTGTCTAATTCCTGGATGATATGCTGATCTTTTTCTTCTTTTTTTTTGGAGTTTTTTTGCAAGCTTTTTGGTTGATAGTTGGTAAATAGATTTTTCATATAAATATTAGGAAAATTTAGAAGGTTTAAATTTTATTTTCCTTTCTATTTTTGTTGAATTTGTCTTATTAAATTTTTATATTTGATTTGTTGTTATATATATATATATATATATGCTAACTTTTATGACTTCTTAATCGTGCTTACATTTTGTAAAAATCAAAAGCTGACAGCTAAACTGGGGATGTTGCTCTAATACCAAAGGTAAACATGATTAATAAATCATGAAAATTAGCAGAAGCCAGAAACACTTACCTCCAGTCATAATTATCAAATTATCTTGGTTTTCAAATTATAATAACTCCAGAAATATTTGCTAGAATGTGTGCATGATTTTGCTTTTTACTACCCAACACAAAAAACACGAAGGAATCTAATAGTAATCGCTATTGCTAGAGGCAAATTTTGTGGCTTCTGCTGAGTTTCCTGATTTGTTATCGGTAGTAATTGCTTACAGTTCACAACCTATCAGAACATCATAAAATGTTGAGCACAACTCAGATTCCAAATTGTGAGCATTTGGGAAACAAAGAAAAGAAGAAATTTGGATTTATTTTTATTTTATCAAATGGGTTGCTTCCAAAAGTCATAAATCCACAAACCCATGACCAGAATCAGGAATTTGTTGCAGATTTCATGTTAAATTTATGCTGTTTGATGAATCTAGATCAGCATAAGCTTAGCTGGTTAACAATAACAATGACTCCCAAAAAAAAAATTTCTATGTTGCTTGGTTTGATTGCACATATGGGTTGAATTTTGCGAACTTGTGAAATCATTGAGTTTGAAAGAACCTTCTTCTTCTTCTTCTTCTTATTATTATAATAAGTTGATAGGATATTCTTAGGTGTAACCCACTTGAATCTATATCTATATGTCTATATACCTATAAGCAATTCTTTCTCTATGGATTGAAAGATTCCAGGAGGACAGAATAATATTCATTTTACAGATTGACAAAGAGTTTAATCTGCTTTTATATACACAACATTCAGTCTTAATTTTCATCAACTTATTCTTCCTTTTCTTTTTCTTTTTCTTAGCAAAATTATATAGAACTTAAAATTAAAAATAATATAAAACTTAAAATTAAAGTGAATATTTTCCCAAGAAATGTTGTGTAGAGATTGACTAAATTGCAGTATGATTACATTACATAAACTAACCCCTAAGAAGTAATCTTGAATTGAATCCAGGAAAGAAAGAGATGGAAATTTATTGGAATCTACCCTTCATAATAATAAATAATTATCCGTTTTGTACTAACTTGTTCATGGAACATTACTTAGAAAGGCGATTGAGCATGTGATTATTACACTTTTATGTTTTTAATAAAGAAGAATAAGTCATACAATCTACTCGAATAATATTTATTCTAATTAAAAAATGATTCTACTTATTAAACATAACTATATATAATAATTAGATAATAATTATGTAATATTCTGTTAATAGAGTTTAACACTACAGTAATATATGATATTGCACAAAAAAAAAGTTAAATAAAATTAAAGTATTTTAATTTATAATAATAATAATAATAATAATAATAATATTTTTGTGCACCGCATTATTGAATTTCATGAAAAACTATAATGATATTTGCCTAATATAATTAAGTGATTAACATCTTCTTCTTCTTCGTCGTCGTCGTCGTCATCTTCATCATCATAATAATTTTTCTACCCGCCAAATAATATAATTTGGATATTCATTAAATGGGCCCCAAAAGAAAATTCGTTCCAATCTACTTTGTCTCCCGATATACAATAAAATAACTTCTACTGACAGATTTCGTACATTTGAAAACTTTCTCGGAAAAATTAATAATAAATAAAAATTGATAGTCCTTCCCACATTCTCGCGTCCCAAACACTTGTCAAATTTCCTATTCCGAATTCAAATGGAATTTCTGACAACTCAACTCTCTAATATTTAGACTTCGAGGCTCAAATTCTTGAATTATCCAATTCTTAGATTCAATCCAATAATAAAGCATATTATCAATTTATTGACTTGTTCTCTTACCGACTCGAATTTTTAATCTCTATTAACTTCGAATCAATAAATAGTCACCTGAACTAATTTAAATAGTCACTCTCTTCGTTTATTAAAAAAAAATTCAAAGATTCGAAAAAAAAAGGCTAGACATGAATTAAGAACTCATCAACCTTTTTATTGAATTTTCGTCCAAACTTAGCCCAAAATTCAAGAGTTGAGGAGGGGGTGAGCTAACAAAAAGGCTCAACACATACGTCGCATAGTAAAAATCTTAGATTAGAAAATTTATGTAAAAGAATCACTGTGATCACATGCATACTATAGAATTCAGTGAAAATAATAAATTTATCGAATATTCTAATTTTTTATAAATTAAATACATTTAATTTATAATTACTAGTCTTTAGTGATTCTCTGATGAAGTGTAACACTAATAATATAATGTCTCTAAGAAATTAAATGCCTTTAATTTTTTACTGATTAACCAATTCGAGAGAGAGAACTAGAAAATTGAAAAGAGAGGCATAAACTGTAAACAAATGCACTGAGGAAGGCATTTGAAGAGGAAGCAAAACGTTTCTGCTTTGATTTTAATCATTTTATAATAAATATCATTCGGACTCCTAAATTTTAAAATATCATTTAAATTTTTAATTATAAAATATTATTTAAGTCCCTCAATTTTTAAAAATTATAAATTAACTCTGAATTTTATTTAAATATCTATATATTTATGAAATATTGTGATTTGCTCTAAATCACAATAAGGTTAATTTCTCAAGCTTTCTTTTTGTTAAACTATTTTACTCGTAAATAATTTATGACTTTTGGTTAAATAATATCTCTAAGAGTAGTAGCTCTCTTACGAATATTATTTACTCTCTTTCATAGTAAGGATAATCTCAGAGTTAGGTTGTGATCTCTCAGGTTCATTATGATGTTAGCTGTGAGCTGAAATTAATCTCATTGATCTCATTTCGAACCATTCGAATACTCAACGACTATGTTTAATATCTAATAATATGCCATAGCCCTTAACTCATAATAAAGAAAAACTTCATCGAACTTTATGCATAATTATAGGTTTTATGTGAATATTCTCCTTTCATTCGTCTAATTCCAACCAAATTAGGGCTTATGAATGTCAAAACTCTCAATTCAGTTTTATTCGAATAATCAGATAGTACGAATTGAACTTGTCACTACGAACTTTTCGTATGACTTTTTATACTTTGATCAAAGACTTTATTTTCAGTTGTTTACTAATATTCGATGGGAAACTTAAATTTGAATCGAGTCAACAGTATCTCAAAATCCACTATATCAAGTCAACAGATTCTTTCTGATAGTTATTTACTTCTCGATATAAA
>JAWDEX010183170.1:0-13761 GCA_035221805.1 Trichilia hirta | reverse complement strand
AGATAGAATTTTTACATAATGAAAATCTGCAACAAACAATATTAAGTATGGATAAAATTTTAAAAATTTACAGAGGATAAAACCGGGTTATGACACTTGTATTTGTTCTTACTTTGTGAGAGATTATATATTACTCGCAAGAAATCTAGCACTTTAGAAGATAATATTAGATTAAAAGTATAAGCGGTCTAGACATTAAATAATTTAACAAATTCGAGAGCTTGATAAATTGACTTGTATATAATTTAAAGTATGTTATAATATTCTATTAACATTTAAAGATAAAAACAACATTAAAATAACCTTGATCCAAAAAAATTTGACTAGATTTATGATTATTTTATTATTAAAATTTTAATGAAGGTAAAATGATCATTTTACTTTATACTATTTTGAAGCTTGTTAAACACGTTTGAGACTCATTTGTCTTTGTTAAAAAGGTCAAAGACATTTAAGTAAAAGGGCCAAAAATATATGAAGGGACCATTTTTTATTTAATTAATCAATTAAGCATAATTATCCAAAAATTGAAAGAAAAATCAAGCTCTTCATTTCTCTCTATATTCGACCAAAGAGGAAAAAACACATAAAGGGATTGAAATCTTGGAGGCTTTATAATTTTAAAAGTAATCAAATCTTCTATAAGCTAAAGGTTAGCATAAACTTTGAATTAATTTGATTAATTTTGAGTTAAAACCCTAATTTTGTTCCTAAAGCATGATTAAACCTCATAAAATTTTGATTCACCTAATTATCCATCAATTGCCATGTCCAATGCCTTTCATTCATGTAAGATAAATTAATGTTTCTTATTTTTTGTCTAACGAAAAACATAATCTAATCATTCCATTAACCTATTATCTATATAAATAAAATGTTGGTGTTACAATCTTTTCCTAAAAACATTTCATTAACATGTACCTTAAGGATTAGAATGATGAGAATAGTTTCAAACATAAATAATATAAATGACTCAACACAATGACACCAATATTTAATCAATAAATACCAATATTTAACCAAAATTGATTTGCCAATATTCAATGTATCAAATGTCACACCTTGCATAAGATAAACTATGTAATGTCATACAAATGCACCTAGATTAGATTTTAGGCAACTAGATATACACTAGCTCTTTTATGAATAATAAGGTTTTGGTGTGACCTATGACTTCACTATAGTGTTAGTCATGAGTTAGAATCTATCTCATCAAGCTCATTTTAAACTTTTTGAATACTCAACGACTATGATTAATATCTAATAATATATCATAGTCTCTAAATTACAATGAATAAAGTCTTTATTAAATCTTTATTAAGTCTTGATTAGTATATGCTAAACATATTACTACAAACTCTTCATATGACTTTGATTGATTTCTGGCTAGACAATTTAGGATTTCAGCTGTTTACTAATATTTGACTGAGAACTTGAATTCAGATCAAGTTAACTACACTTTAAATCTTATGTATCATGTTAACTGATCCCATCTTGATAGTTATTCATATTTTGATATAAACAACACATGAGCAAATTAACTTTTATATGTAAAATATAATTAGTCTTATATTTATACACTATATAAATCATGTGTATCTATACCGAATAATAATTATGATGCCTCTAGTTAAGGAGTACTTTGCACTCTAGTGTAATTAAATAATAAATCTTTTACTATATACTTATGTATGATTAATTATTTTGTCATATTTAAAAAATAATTCTCCAACTATTAATCCACACTAATATATTAATGATATGACTATCATGTTATTCACACTAATAGCATTTTATGATATTTCACTCAAGATATTCGGTGTACTTACTATGCTATATCGATAAATGGTCGATGTTGCATTTATAGGGAACTATTTAGATAATCAAATTAACTATACAATTCATATACATACTCAATCATCAGTATGATTAAAAAGAAAAAGCAGTTTATACATATAAATAAGAAATAATTTATTTATTAATTAATATATACAGTATATATTATACAGTAATTCAATATAAAATGTCAAAAATCAACAACACGAATAATTTTAGAGTATACAAAACTAATAATCAATACTCTATTTTTTAATTGTTTTGCAAATAACTTATTGGATTTGTTCATAATTTAATGCTTTTTGTTTAAATAAAATTTTGTTGGGAGTATTTGTTAGAAATTAAAGAATTTGCGGTTAAAAATCTTTAAGAAGTTATTGCATAACCTACTTTTATAAATTTATATAATTGAATTCTCGAGTTAGGTGTAAATTAAGTTATTAAAGTTTAAGTTATCTTATTACATAGAGTTGCCCATATGAGCTTAAAATCACTCAAACTTAATTTAGAGTTGCCAATATGAGCTTAAAATCACTCAAACTTAATTTTAAGCAAATTTTGTAAGTAAAAAGTATCATGTCTTGGCCTGTGGGATTTACACATGACAACTACCACAAATCTTTGAGACATGTTCTAAACCTTAGAACATGATTCTCATATCTATAAGGCATTTCAAGCATCTATTCTGTATATAAATATATATAAACATTTCAAAATCATTCTTAAATCACATCATCATCATAAAATAGTATATCTCTCAGAAACACTCTAAATTATTTCACAAAACAAATACATGTTCAGTTCATAAAATATATAAACCACTTAGTTTAAATGTTATTTTTCAATCCATAAACAAAGGTATATGCAAATACTTTTAAATTATCCCTAGTGGACCAAATAATGAGACAATGAGTTGAGAATAAGAAATATACTTGAGGATTTTAAACCTTTAAGTAATCACCATCTCTAGCTAGTGCTCCACTTTACATGTGATCACCTAAAACTTAAGTATAAAGTGGTGAGTATATGTAAGTATACTCTGTGAGTGGATATAAAAGCATATATAAAAATAAATATATGAAAATAAAGCAAGTATATGAAAAATTTTAAGAAAACAACTTTTTAAGTATAAACATGGCCTATTATCTAAAAATTATTGGATTGGTCTCTTTTTTTGACAATTACTCTAGCTAAGAGCAATCCAAACTGTTAATAACTATCTCTTTTCTATATAAAATCAATGAATATCAAATTAAAATGGTTATGCATATATTTTTTTAAATAAAACTCATGCTAATTTATAAAATTGGTCATTACTGATATTAGCATCGAGTAGTATATGAATCTATATGTGTCTATCCTTTACATTCTCATCTAGTAGACCACTCCACAAATGAGATTGCAATCTCCTTTATACTAGCCCTAATAGTGCACTTACTTATTTAAGACAGCCACTGCATCTACTTGTTATTAGGTTAAGCCACTGCCTCTGCTTGTCATTAGGTTACTTAAACTGTGTAGCTATAGATAACTCTTTGGCTATTATTAATGTGAAATTTAATCAATCATAATTGGCTCTCCAGCTAAATCATTATAAAATCAATCACTCATAAAGTCAATAAAAATCCAATATCAAAGGCATTTATAATCAAATTATTTTGATAAAATAATCAACCTAGTGCTTGGCCTTTGGCTACATATATAAATCAATGTATCGAATCATCATCAATTTAATGTTTGACTAACTACAGGCTATTAGAATTTATTTTTAAAATAACAACAATAAAACTATTTTTTAATTCATAAAATAAATAAATTTTCATAAATTACATTAAAAATATTTAAATAAAACAAATTCACTTACAGTTCAAGAAGGATATACACCCCTTTTTTTATCCCTCGTACCTTAAAAATTATTCGTTCAAACTCTTGAAGCCTAATTCATGCATACCAACAATCTTATTAATTCTATATCCTCAAAAAAAAAAAATGTAAACTATATATTATGAATATGCTCACTGTACAACATTTTTCTAGCCAAGCCTAACCTATTAGGGTTATATGCATTTGTGGCTATTTATCCAATTTTTATCAATAAAATCGTATGGTCATTCTTACATTGTCAACCAATTCATCAATTTTTAGCTTAAATTCAACAATTAAAATCTATTTTCTAAATGTTTGAACTGGAGTGAACAGTATTCATGAATATTAACCCTTTACTTAATTTTATCCAAACCCCAAATTAAGTCATTTTAGTCTTCAGAATACTATAATTTAACTTAATTTCTTAAATTCATACTCAAAACACTAAATCCATATATGCATAACAAACCATGATTTCCTATTTTATCAAAATTATAAATTCCCCCTTAAAATATGTTCAAAACCTTATCAGGGACTTGATTACAACTTAAGGATGTTGTGAATTTTATTGATTTTCAAGAGCCTTAATTTGTCTTGAAAACCTATCATTTGCTTTTGCTTAATTTTTTAACCATTTTCGAAAAATACAACTTGTAAGATGTAGAAGAGGTTGTATTCTTATAATTTAATTAAAAAAAAAAGAATTTAATCAATAAAAAGATAAAAAAAAATTAAAAGAAAAAAAAAACTGTAAAGTGAAAGAGGGGGAGGAAATGTTGGCAGGGAGAGGGAAAGAAGAAAAGTGATCCCCACCTCACCTCTCCCCCTTTCCACACGCGCGCGCGCACGAAAAAAGAATAAAAAAAATTTGGCTCTCTATATATATATAGTACTTTGGGAATTTATCAAAGTGTCTCTAAATGAAAGAAAAAAAAAAATCTATAAAAAGCTAAAGGGACATTTCATAAAAGATCTCCAATAAAAATATTTCTCGATTTCTTATAAAAGTCCCCTTGCTAGAAGTGATAATTTTTTTATTAAATTCAACATGACTGAAAAGAAAACAATTATTAAATGAGTCGATTTTGAATTAAGAGTTCTCGACACAATTATTCATTTATTATATGATTAACTATTTAGGCAATTGTATATATTAACTTAATCATAATTGAATAATTTATTTTTTAACTTTGATAATGTAAAATATTTTTATCATATTTTTAAAATCTTTAATTATACTTATAATAAAATGAATTAGGATTTAATTAGAGAATATTATAAAAATATATTAAAATTCAAAAAATATGTTAAACCAATGATAGGATTACAACCTTTTTGGGGTAGGATTTGAATTCTTGATATAATTATTTAGTAATTTGAGTTAAGGTTAAATTTAATACAATACGATAAAATTAATTGTCATCCCTACTTCTTATGTAACTATGTTTATTTTTCTTTTTTCTTATCTTTTAGTAAGTTTAAAAATTATGCCTTAAAAGAACATGTCGTTCTAAAATGAAGTCATATATAATTTTGAGGATGAACATAAATTATTCAATTTGAAATGTTTATGTGGTTTAAATATTGTCAAAAATATGTGTGATTTTTATATTCATTTTTATATATTATTTTTTTATATATTTTTAATAATAATAATAATATCCAGTTCTGTGAGAAACTTGAAAATGGTCATAATCAATGCCATTAGTATCGTTGATTTTTAAGTATTATTGAAAACAAAAACATAATATAATTAACAATACCCCGTAAGAGAAATCGATAATAAGAGGCATAAGCATCTTATTTCAAAATTAAGAAGTACTTTATAATTTTTTTCATATAATTTAAAAATATTCAAAAATATTTAGAGCGATAGTTACATAAAAAATATATATATATTTAAATTTAAAGAAAGTTTTGTTTATTACAAAAGAGGCAGCTATTAGAAAGAAAAGACCACAACCATAAATAATCTTAAGAATGCCTTGTAGAAAATTATGGAACGGCAGCTGGATTTTGCAACGTGAATTTCTAACACCACCCCAGATATAATTTGACAACACCTATCTTTGAAAGTGTAGTGAATGGGTGAATTTAGAAAAGGTTAGAGTGTATTTAAATTTTCTGTTTCAAACGAACACTCTCTTTAGGCGGGATCAGCGCCACTCTCAGTGCCGAACATCCAGATGCTACCCATCATTGCCCAATCCACAGAAAGAAATTTCAGGATTTTCCAACCTAAACCATTTTTAACAAAATTTATTTCTTTTTCTTTCTGTATGCTAAGTCAATAAATTTTTTATATAAATTAATATGATATAATAATATCATATTCTATAATAACATGTGTGAAAATATACCATTTTATCACGTTAATTTATATAAAAAATTTAATATAAAACTTATATTTTTAATATTATTTTTAAATAAAATTTTATTCCCATTTTAAAAAAACTTTGATTTTATCCTCTTTCTCTATTTTAAGATAAAAAAGAAACCCTTTTTTTCTATGAAAATAGGTAAGAAAGAAGAAATATTGGGGAACATGAAGCTTCATGATATTGGTTGGTTGTTGGTCAATTTTCACATAATTGTCTAATAAAAATACCAAATTAAAAATAAAATCAACATATATTGAAAAAGTAGAGAAAATTAAATTATATATATTGCACAAGGTGTATTAGATAATGATTTTAGGAGACTTACCAGCCCATTGAAGAGGATGTGACACCTAAATTCGTTAAAATAAATAATTTTTTTTTAATTTTATTTAAAATTATATTGCTGCTATTACATTTTTGAAATAAATTTTATAAAATATATATGATTACTTATTTTTAATAAAATTAACATATTTTAATTTAATATTTACTTATTAAAATTTTATCCTGTATAAATTATTTAAAAATTATTGCATCATAATATCAAATAAAACTTAGTGATTAGTTAAATTTTTTAACATAAAAATATATAAAAAAATTGTATAAAAAACTTAAAATAAAAATATACAAAAGTTAGTATTTTTATTAGTATTTTTATGAAAGTGTAAAAAATATGAATTTTGTATATAAATTTATATAATAATATTATTTAATTATTACATATTTAATATTTTAATGAGAGTAATTGAAAATTTGTAGGTGTAAAAAATATAAATTATAGCTGGCATATAGAAAAGTGATAGTTATATAATATTATTATATTAATTTATAAAAAAAAATTATATATTTTATATAGATATTTTTTTTATTATGACAAATAAGTCAGGCAAATGTTTGAACAAGTATGAGTCTCAAGTCCACAAACACTAACTAGCGGATAAACATAAGATTGCAATTTTACTTATGATAATTTTTAACTAAAAGGAAAATATAAAATTTTATTTAAAAAGTTTGACAATTTTATCCACCTGTTGTTTGTAAAATTACAAAAAGACTATCAGATCATTTTCAATTTATATTATTTAAATATAAACAACATTTACATAATTTATAAAATAAAAATTCCATATATGTTTAATATTTAAATATTTCATTAATTTTATTTAGCCATAATATGAATATTAGATTTAATAATTATAAATATTTATTAGATAATATAGAAAATCATTAACTCATTAATATTCAAGTTAATACATAATTATTTTTTATTAAATAATTCTAATTTATTTTTAATTTACTTTAAACAATGAATTAATCCTACATCACCAAACTCAAGCTTCGTGTACTATGTTCTAAGTTAAAATTTAAAAAAAAAAAAAAATTTATGCAAAACTGTTTTAATAAAATTATTCAATAACAATATATTATATATTATAATTATTATTTATTATAATTGATGAATTTAAAATAAATATATATGTATTTATAAATTATTATATGAGTGTACGGACGATATAATAAGCTCATCTCACTAATTTTTTCTTTTTTAAACTATCAAAATATATTAAAATTTATTAAAAAAAAATTTTTCATTAATTTCTGCCTGCCAATATTTAACATTAAAATGCTATATTTTGTATATATTTGGAAGAAAATCTTTGCCACATGGATGTCCTTAATTGCTTGACATGTATATCCTTAATTGCTTGGCATCACTTTATTCATCTGTCATACGTGGCACCTCGTGAATATTTATAATGCTAAACTAACACCCGTAACATTTTTAAATGAGCATAAATAATTATTAAAAAAAGCATAAAATAAAAATAATATAAATAAAAATATCATTCAATGATTCAAAATTTTGTCGACTTCAATGTCATCTAGAAGGAAAGGTTTAATGCTGACGTAAATTGTTGGAAAAAAAAAATCTTTCTTTTCTTTGTCAAAAGGAAGATTCTTCAATAAATGAGGCATGGCGTTTCATTTGTTGAAAAATAGCAACTGGGTTTCTCTTGTGTTTATTGGTTTTGCTTTCTTCTTTTATTTTGACAGATATCCATCTCCATTTTCATCAACAAATATGGCTACTGAAGAAGCTCCAAAATCCATTTATGACTTCACTGTCAAGGTATTCTGCCTTTTCATCTAATTACTTGGTGATATTCATTTATTTTTTCTAGAAAAGATTTTAGTTGAGTATTTAGAAAGATGCTGGGAGGAGAATGCTTTTCATTTTTATTAGCTTGGACGCGGTTTAAAGTTCCGCTGTTCTATTTTATTTGTTTGCTTTTCATTCTTTTGCTTTATTTTTTTTTATTTTTTTTTTTTGTTTTGACCTGTTTGGATTATGAGAAAATGAAGGAAAATGACAGATTTTGTTATAATCTTTGATTTCTGAGGGGTGCATATGATATTTACATCTGGTCTCTTTGTATTTCAGGATATTCGTGGAAATGATGTGGGTTTAAGTGAATACCGTGGGAAGGTTCTCCTGATAGTAAACGTTGCTTTAAAGTGGTAATCTGATTTAGCTTTTATTGCATTAAAATTTCTTTGGAGAAATGCCTTATGAATAATTTACCATCATCACAAGCTTTTCAATTTCATATGTAAAACGGTAATCTTTGTTTATGTCATCAAGATGGATGTTTTGCTTTGTGTTGTCGAAAATTCACTCTCCCCAAATTTGTATTCTGACTGGGTGTTCTTTATGTTTCGATCTTCAAAGTGGTTATCACAATTTTGTGATTTAAATTTTATCTGCTTCTCAGTCCGTTCAATCGTTATCATGGCCTAGTAACGGTAGATTTCTCTCTTTGCCCCCTTTCCCCCACCTCTCTCTTTTGCATTTGCTGCACTTGTTTGAAAAAACTTGGAGGTTAAAGAAAATATACTGGATTCTTGTAGTCACCTTTTCAGCCGATGATAAATTGATCGCTATGGTGGTAGCATTAAATGATCTGCTTCTCCATGGAGCATGTGAAACTTTATTCACTATTGGCAGAGGATTGATGATCGAATCATGATTGTATCTTCTTAAAGTTTCACTTGTAATTATAGAGATTCTTTATTTAACAAATGAGTAGAAGATTATCATCTAACATTGATATGTTGAGCTTGTTAGATTTTACAAACAATGAACACTTAAGAGGGATTTGAGTTGGGCAATGTCTAGGTGAATTAACCTTGTACTGAGTTTTTGCGAGGAAGATATGCAGTGGGCATTTGGATTGTTGAACTTCTTTTCTTCTCTTTCATTCTATTGCATTAATAGAGTTAAGGAAAGTTCTTCTGTTCTATCTGGACAACTTAATTATATCACGCATATTTGTATCTACTTTTCCAATTAGATTCTGAAATTCAAAATTGTATTGTTGCTGGAATCGATGTGGTCTGCTGTCTTCTCTAAGTTCTCATAAACATGAATGGATGCTTATATTTCACTTTTGATAAATGCAGCAAGAATAAATTTTCAAACATTGGAGCTAAATTGGAAAGAAAAGTGATCATAAAGGCCACCTGAAATATTCTGCAATGGTTCCCCTTGATCTGGTGGATTACTTTACCATAAGACGCTATGAGTGACTCATTACCCATATTGACCATAGAATTGTCGATTGTGTTTTGCACATTAACTATAACTTGGACCAATATGCCTTCTGTTAATTTAGAACAGAAATCTGCTCACGAATGATGTTCTGGAGACAAAGTGGTTGTTCATGTCCTGAAGGTTAAGGGCAAGATAAATAATATTTCTTATTCAAGACCTCTTGCAATCCTGAAGTTTATCATATTACCTAGACAGATACACTTGAATTAACAAACAAGTCGTGAGCTTTCTTGTTTGGTATCATTTTGCGTTTCTGATTTTGTATTATCATATTGCAGTGGTTTAACGCAATCAAACTACAAGGAGTTGAATGTTTTGTATGAAAAATACAAAAACCAAGGTATGCATTTCGTTCTTGCCAAGCCATCTTATTGAGTTTATATTCCTTTCAGATGCTAGAGTTTCAACTCCTTGACTGGCACTGTTGATGCAGGGTTTGAGATCTTAGCATTTCCCTGCAGCCAGTTTGCTGGACAAGAGCCAGGAAGCAATGAGGAGATTCAGGATACTGTGTGCACATTGTTCAAAGCTGAATTCCCCATCTTTGATAAGGTAATCATGATAAATGAAAGACAGGCAACAATTTTCTCAGTTTGTGAGAATTCCAATCAATTCTTACATATATTTTCCGCTGCTTACAAGCATAACCTTATCCAAATTGTTGCTGTTAAAAAGTTTTTTAGCTTTTTCCTACAAGTCAATTAATATAATAGCTGCTCCCTTTGCTAAACAAGCTAGGCAGAGGTAGACCCCAATATCTCCGGACTGTTTTTTGGGTGGCAATCATACTGTTAAAAAGAAGCTATAATTTTCAAATTTCAGTTTGGAAAACGGAAATATAATTCCTGTAAATTGAGTGGTGTGAATCAATTATTTGAAGTGTTTTACTTTGTTATTGTAGGTTGATGTGAATGGGAAGAATGCCACCCCTCTTTACAAGTTCCTAAAATCAGAGAAAGGGGGATACTTCATAGATGCCATCAAGTGGAATTTCACGAAGTTTCTAGTCAACAAAGAAGGGAAGGTAGTGGAGAGATACGCTCCTACCACATCGCCACTTAAGATTGAGGTTGGAACAATCTTTCCTCTTTGATAATGCTTGATTCTCTGGAAGGCCATCCATAAACTGTTCTTAATTATTTCATATCTCGTTTCCTCTTGCAGAAAGACATACAAAATCTGTTGGGTTCATCTTAAATACAAGGATGGGATTTGGAGCTAGCCATAGTTGAATCTTTGATCTTGTAGGATGCGTGACTAAGAACTGTTTAGTTCGATTTCATGAAGTAAGATTTGAAGCCTCTTTGTATGTTTGTCAGTTTGCTTCATCAATGAACATTAAAGTCCATTATATTTTTTAATCGTGTATTTTATTATGCGTGCTCAAATACTTGCACTCTCTTTCGTGGGATATGTTTACATGTATATACTATGCATTGGTTGTTGCATGAATATGATTGTTGTATTTGATATATCAACGTTTTTTCGTTGGAAAGAGATCAAATGGTTGTTTGTTTATCAGTAATACAAAATAGGTAGACTGCATTGAAGTTGATGCGGTACAATTATATTATTGTCATATAATTTATTCTTTTTTATTTCAGCCAAAGTGTAAGTGACAGTAATATAATTTTGGTTTCTTATATGTTGTACGTTTCTTCTAGATTTGATCTCAAATTGATTCTTAATGAATAATATTAAGGATATGACCTTTCAATATTAACTATTGTACACAAATTGATATTTTGTATAATAGTAAGTATCATTGTATTTTGCTTTTTATGTTGGTATAAATGGTTTGTATATTTTGTACTACTAAATACTATGGGGTGGCAAACATCTGATTTAGTATGGATATTATTAAATTCTTATTCATATACAATATAAAAAAATGATTATTATATTTGCATAAATATTCTATTTTTTTATGGTGCGGACGTGGTACAAATTTTTGAATATTTGTAAAAAATTTGGATTTGTAAATATATTTAAATTTCAAAGAAATATATATTAATTCAAAATAAAACAAAAATAACAATAAATATACAAATATACTATTTTAATAGAGAACAATAAAAATAAATGTAAAAGTAATTTTAATTAAATATTTTAAGTAATACATTAAAACTAAAAAAATATAAAACTAAGTATATACTATATATTATAAAAAGATAATAAAAAATATAAGTTTTCGTTCAATACCATTATCAAATTGTGTTTAAATATAAATAGATATTTTTTTATAAATAAAAAAAATAATTATAGAAAAAGTAATCAAAATGATAATAATTTAATAAATAATTTGATGATATTTATACTAAATTTATATACTTACAAGTATATCATAAATTATTAAGTATAATGAGATGAAAAAAAATATATTTTTAACCTTTAGAATCAAATTTTAATATTTTTTGTTGTTATTTTTTATAAAAGTTTACAATATTAGATTGGATTGACTTAATTATTTATAAGTACTACTAAAAATTATAAATAATTATTTTAATTTATATTTTAAATAAAAATTTTTATTAATATTTTAATAATGCGTATTCGGTTCGAATTTTTTGCAGATAATCTCTAAATTATATTTATTTATTATGTATGCAAATTTTCTTTAAATCTTATCATATTGGCATTTTTTCAAAATATGGTACGAATATTTTTAGATTCGAATCGTTAAAAATTTTTTGGATATAATTTAGATCCAAATTTTTTTGCCACCTCTACCAAATAACATATAAATTTAAGAATTTGATTTATAAAATACAAAATGAATAAATTATTATTTCACATTTTTTCCATTGCTATCATTTCTAGTTTTTCGTTCAAATCATTTAATATTTATTAATTATACCATAAAATAGTTAATAAAAATTATTTAGTACCAATAGGTGATGTCTCTTGGATATGTTTGAATTTAAGTTATTGTGTCTTTTAATTATCAATTGTTTGCATGATAAAATCACTAAGTATAAACGAGTTGGTAGTTGTTAAACATTAGTTTGTTAAGTTTCATTATTTTAAATGATTTGCCATTTGTTAATTAGAAGTTGAATTTTTATAAATCTTAGATAATTATTTATTAAGTCAACTAATAATTTGATTAATAAATGTTACATTATTTGAGATGAAAATTTTATGATATTTAACATTATTTTTAGTTAATTAAGTTAGCTAAAATTAAAATTAATTAAATGTTCCTGCAAAATTCTATATTTGTGAAAAATTAGAAGGAATTGCATTGAAAAGTTTTCGGTCATGTGCTCTTTTCTGAAAGGAATTTGCTTTTCTCTCTTTTTTCGTTTTTTAATTATATTTTTTTTATATTTTTTAATCATTTCTTAACATTATATGAATGGAAACAATACAAATAACTTTAATAATTTTATTTTTTTTAATAATACTCTTATTCTATTAATTTGTATCCTAACATATAATAAATTTATATCTATAACATTTGGTTGAAATACTCAAAAATATTTATAAATCTAAAATGTTCTTAAAATATTTATAAATATTTTGTTTGCTATTATTTTTATTTAATTATTCTCTTTATGAAATTGAGTATTTCAATTTGCTACATTTCAAATTTTTTATTTTATAAAATCAAACAACTTACCATTTATATTTGGACATTTAAAAAATAGCAACAAATGTGTCATTTAAATTTAAACTTTTGCCACATTTACACTTCACACAAAAAAAATCGAAAAAATATGTTATTTAATTTTAAAATTTCTATTTAATATCTTCTCAAAATATGCATATCTAATTCATTTATTTATGCTATTATTCATTTAAAAGCTATCATTTTTCTTTTTTTTTTTTTTTTTTAATATATAAATATTCTTTTTATTAAAATGTTATACAATTTAGAAATTTAATATAATAATGCAGAATAATTATGATTTTTTAATAGTTAATTTAATTTAATTAAGATATATCAATGTATCATACGTATAAAACCGTAACAAAGCTCTAAACTTTATTATTTAATATTTAAAATTTATAAAGATACAAAGAAAAAAGGATATTGATTTTCAAGTGTCTTTTATAGAAAAA
>JAWDEX010183160.1:0-13762 GCA_035221805.1 Trichilia hirta | reverse complement strand
AAATCTGCAACAAACAAAATTACAGAGGACAAAATTGGGTTATGACAAGTATCAATACATAAAGATATGTATCAACACTTTTCTTTGAATGGACTAGAAAATACTGATACAAAGGAAATATATTGGCCTTAATTTCCTAAAGTATTGATTCATGAAGAATATGTATCGACACCTTTAGTCATAGATTAGTTATGCATCAATACAAAAATCTTGTTTTGATCAAAGTCTCAATACATTATGACAAACATATCAGTACATTAAGGATAAATTAGTTACATCATTGCTTATGTCACAAAGGATTGATATAGAAGAAAAATTTACTGAGCAGTATCAATACATGCAGAGGAGCTAATACATATTAAATATAAAGGCTGCTTATCATTACATATGTTAGGCTAGGATAAACCTAACCACCTTTTCTCTAATAATTTCCCTTTAAAATTTTAGAACAAATCAACATGTTCCACATGTCAAAATTGTTTAAATAACCCTCGAAAAATGAATTAATATGCCTTTTTAGATCGATCAATTGGCAATCAATTTATTGATACACTCCTAGTTTGTATCGACACTCTCACTCGACTACATCCAATATATCAATACTATACTTCTATGTATAGATCTTTGCTCTAAGACATAGTCAAGTATTGATACACTCATAGAATATATCAACACTTTGGATGATATGAATATGAAATGATAGTTTTTTACTCTTTTTTTGTAAAAACTTTCATTTTATCTCTCTAAAGACAAACTTATCAAATCTTTCTAAATATAAACACTCTCTCTAAAAAATAAATATGCCTTTATGAACAAAAGTTCCTAGCAATACATCACAAGAAAAATGATCTAGAATATAGCAATCAGATCTAAGTTTGCCTTTTAAACGAAGACTTTGGGATTTTACAAGTCAAGAACAAGATGATTGATTGTTCACTGCTTTTTCCATAAAAAGGTATCCTTAGGACACATTATTGATTTTGAATTTCTTTAATCAATTAGATTTCTCTATTTACCTAGAACTTATCAAATTATTTTATTCAAATCTAGACAACACAGACCTAAACTCTAGACATAAATGGGAATTTAATTTTGTTCTTTTGTCCAGGGTTTGAATTTGGAAATTGATGAGATGACTTTAGAACAAATTTTGATATGACCTTTAGAGGAAAAAAATTACCCTTTAAAACACTTTCAAGTTTTAGAAGCCTATAGAGTCATTCTTAAAAATCTAGACATGACCCAGATTGATTTAAAACCTATGCATTTGGGACTTTATGAGCAATTACTTCACTTGATTGTGAGTCATAATCTAAATGCAAGCTCAAGGAGATTTTTTGAAATGACTTTTGAGGATTTGTGGTAGATAAGGTGTATTATAAAAGGCCATAGGCCAAGTTTAATTTCTTAGATCATATATGAAATGATTCAAGTCATATTATCTAAAGCAATCCTTTTGCACTATAGATATGTGGTGATTGAGATTCTACAAAGATTATATCCTTATGTATCAGAAGAAGTTGATAGTGTCCAACCTCTTTCACTAGCCATTTTAAGGGAAATAACACTCAAACATGTGTATTATGAGAGAACAACTAAGAGTGAGTGGGTTTTTTGAGCTAGATATAAGCCCTAGATTTCCTACATCACTCTTTAGGCATAAGAAAGAGATAAAAGGGTAGACAAAGCTTTAGACACTACCTTTGAGGCATTTTCATCTTCTGTGCTTCTAACATTCACTTTACCTTTTCTTACATTGCCTTCACCACTATCAGTAGTAGAGAAGCTATTTTTAAAATTCTCAAAATGAATGGATCAATTAGAGTTAATAGTTTTTGCTCAATTCTAAGCTATTAATATATGCATAGATAAAGGATAACAGATAGTCATATGCTTAGGCAAACTTTTACTTGCATTTTGCCAAGAGACTACTAATATTTTATTGTGACTTTATCGACATCCTAGCTCTTAGCAATGCTTTCTCTTTATTATTGACCTTAATAGTAGAATCCTCCTCCTCTACCTAAATACTAATCTTTATATGCAAATTAACTTGAATCTTCTCATGCTCATTAGCTAGCTCATATATTCAATTCCAGTTCTTCTTTAGATGAGTCTATTGACTTAGACATATTTGAGGAACTTATGTGCAAACTCAAAGAAGAAGAGTGTTGTCAACATCATTATTGCTAACAATAGCTTATACATGCCTTTTTAGATAATATTCTTATCTATGGTTGACAATTATTAGTTTGCCTTATCTCTAGATAATCATTAATATTGTTGCTTTCTGTATATATCTACGTGGTTATTACTTTTCTTATATTACTTTATGATTTTGATAATCTCTTTCAATATTACGCTTTTTTGTTTGATCACCAAAAAGTAGAGAACATATGTGTATACTATTTATGTTATGTACTGGTGATAGATCATTATGTTAATTAGGGGGAGTTCAGTAAGTCTTAAAAAGAGAAAGATTGATGACTAATATGTTTTTGATGATGAATAAAATTTAAAGATTAATTGTTAATTAATGGTGCTTAATTACTTTATTAGATTAAAAGTGATAAATTAAGTTAATTATGTCAAAATTATAAAATGTTCAAAGAACATAAATAAATTATGACTTAATTTGCTTAAAATATGTTTTTAAAGTATAAATTTTATAGAATAAATGTTGCATAGATGATCTCTTGAGAAAAGGTAGTTTTCAAGTTTAATAGATCAACATTTTCTCTAAAATTACTAAAAAGTATCAATACATTAGATAAAAGTATCGATATATTGTGTCAAAGAAAAAAACCAGAAAGTAAAGGATAGATATATGACAAAAAAAGATAGATATCTTGCTATAGAAAATGAAGAATATCGATATCTCTAGGTGAAGATCAATATATTCTGTTAAAGACAAAAGGTCAAGAGTCAAAAAGCTTATTATGTGAATAGAAGAAGATTGATCAAATGAAGATCAGATCAAAGTATCAATACATGACTCAATGTATCAATATATTTTGTCAAAGAAACTTTTTTAAAAAACCAGAAGCTGTCCAAGGCATAAAGAAGATTGATACCAACAAGAGGAGATCAATATGAAGATCCTTTAAGGAGTAAAGTATCGATACATAGAAATGAAGAAAATTTCAAAAGCACATATCATAACCAGAGATCAATGAAAGAGAAGAGTATATCAATTCTTAGCTCTAAAGAGAAGCAAAAGTATCGATACATCGTTTAACATATTGATACTTTAAATCAAAAATTTTTTTAGATTTAAAGAAATATTTGATATGACAAAAGATACCAATATAATGGTAGAAACGATCAATATACAAGTTTAAGCTAGATTAAAGTATCGATAGATGAGTATTAATACTTTTTGAAAAAATAGGTTGCAACATTAATATTTGTAGCATCTAATACAGGCATTAATTGTAACCAAAAGAGCCGTTGGAGATAATTTGACAGGCATTTAAAAAATAAAGATTCACATTGAATGAAATAGAGAAAAACATGAAAAAAGAAAGGAATAACAAAAAGAATATTCTCTAAAAAATTATTCTTTGTGCTCAATTTATTACTCGTATCTTTCTAATGAGAGAAAGCAAAATTTGTCCTTATTGAACATCAGTTCTTTGAGATAAAAATTTTGAACATCAATTCTTTAAGATAAAAAATTTATTGTATCAGAAAAAATTTATTATAAGGTTGTTCTTTATCTAAAAAAGAAGAAATATCAAGCTTCACTCTTCTGTGTGTAAAAGAAGAGATTATAAGGGTTGTCCTTTACTGATTAAGAAAGAGCTATAAACTGGGTTTCGCTTAATCCATTAAAACAAGTTGATAACAATATCTAAATATAGAGATATCTAAGAGAGTAGACGTAGGCATATTGTCGAACTACTATAAACTAAGTTTACTTCCTTCCACCTTATTATATTTTAATCATTCATCTTTATAACTAATTTATAAAGCATTAAATTCCCTTTATAATTTGTTATTAATTCTATAAAAATTATACATCTGCTATATTTCATTAATTGTTACTGCATTTTATTTATTATATCTTTTAATTTTTAAAATTTTCTAATTCACCCCCCTTTTGGAAACTACCATTTGGGCCAACACTATATACATGAGGTTGATGTGCAACAAGATCACATTCAATATAAATTGATTAGTTAGTTATTGAATTCTGATTATACAGGAGATCTTGACTAAAGGAGATATTTGACAAGGTATGTTTTTACTTTATTTGTATGTGTTATTAGTTACAGGGTAATTTTACAACTTACAATAGCTTTTCCTACTACAATGACTGATTATATGGCTATCATAGAGGCAATAAAATAAGGAATGTGGTTGAGAGGTCTAGTAAGTAATCTTGGGTTTTCATAGTAGTGGACTTTAGTGCATTATGATAGTCAAAGAGCCATACACTTGACTAAAAATCAGATGTTTTATAAAATGATAAAGCTTAAATTGATATCAAATTATATTTAATTTGAGAAATTATTTTAAAAGGTTCTGTTACAGTTCAAAAGATTTTCACATAAAAGAATTTAGCTAATATCATGATTAAGACATTTTTAGTAATTAAGTTCAAGTATTTCTTTGACTTGATTGATATTTGCAACATGCAATGAGTCCTTTGGAGGCATTATAGAGAGGTAAGAGAAAGAATATTACCGATAAAAGATGATGCAAATATGTATGAAGGTCGAGACTTGTCAAGTGTAACCTATTTTGATACTTGTGTATTGGTGTACAAATTGTTATACATATAGGTAAATAACATATGTTAATTGAATTGAATTTATGGGCTTGGTCCATGATTTAGAACACATATATGTAACTTTCTTATTATTCTTATAGTAAAATTTTTCATTTTTCTTGTAACTTCTTTCTTTGCATATTGCAAAAATTTTTCTCATAAATCTAGTGTGCTTGTATCATTTGAATTGCTTTTCTAGTCTTTTATCATTGTTTATTGTTTACTTGATCCCTATTTTTGTACAACAATTACCATCTTCATTTTATTTAAGTTGAGGACATGGATGAGGATAATTCCTATTCTACTATCTATTAATTAAAATATATTATATAATTTTTATTTTAAAACTTATTAAAAATAAAATAAAAAATAGACAAAAATACTAAATTCTTAATTTATTATATATATAAATATGTGATTGTAGGTAGATAGACACACATTGTGTATTAGTAATTAATTAATTAATATATTGATAGACACACATAATTTATGCTTATTATGAAATAGAGACAAGGTGGAGGCAGGAATTCCCTTCGCAAACGGGAATGGAAATCACTGCCTTATTGCCTTCCCTATCTATTATATATAAGATTTGTACTGGTAGATTTGCAATATTTTTGTACATAAAATACTTTAATGACTTCATATTATATCTTATAGAATCTTTTTGAAATACCACTCTTTAATTTTTATATTTACTACATTATCTTCACCACAAAAGTATAATTAAAAATGTGATATATAACATCATTTAATAAGTGGGCCTAATTGATTTAAATAGTAAAATCTTTTAAAATATTGTTAGTGATTAGAGTTAAACTTGGTTATATAAGGTAATGTTTTCTTTATTAAAGTCTTGTTTCTATGAAGTTTGTAATCTTATTCAATAGTATCTATTTTATGAATTAGAATTATTTTCAAATATGAACTTATCACCTATTTTTAAGAGTAGGCGTTTGTAATTTGGATTGGTTTGAAGTAAAATTTTAAAGTGATTCAAAATATTGTGGTTTGAATTTTAAATAATTCAATTCAATCCAATAATATGTTGTAAATTGAAATCGATCTAAATTGCATTATGCGGTTTAGATTGTTTTCGATTCACGGTTTGGACTTTAAGCTCAAATTAAAATAATTTATTAAATTAGATTAAGTTTAAAAGATAAAATTTTAGGCCTTAGTTTATTTTTTGGCTCAATTTTAAAATGATAAACGTATTATTTTATTATATAATATTAATAAAATAATTAATGTATTATTTTATTATATAATATTAATAATATAATATAATATAATATAATAATAACAAGTATATCCCAATATCTACTTGAGCATTTTGATTTGGCAATTTGCAGTTTAAAATTAATTCAATTCAAATTGATAATAATAGTTTATAAAATATTAACCTAGTGATCAATTCAAAAATTTTCAAACTAATCTAAATCAGTCTAATTAAGCGGTTTGAATTAGTCTGAATTAGATCGAATTGAATTTACCCACCTCTACCTATTTGAATGATTTTTGGGAATGTATATATTTTTATATTTGTGTATTTGCTCTGATAAAGGTTTAAATTAAGAAAAAAATCTAAATTTTTAAGAATCTAAAATTGTAATAGTAAAATGCGTTGAAAGCATAATTTGCATTTGAAATAATTACTTGATAAGCTGTATTTTTTAATATGAATGAAAAAGAAAAGAGAAAAAAAAAATCAGTTGTCTAATAATTTAGATACTAAATTGTTAGAAATATTTTTAAAATGAAAAAATAACGTGAAGTGGAATTCATATATATAAGTAAAAAGATATTAATGAAAAAGTGTATATTGTTATCGAAAGACATACTCTTAATAGAAAGATATTTTTTAAATTTAATTATAAAAATTACAACCCTTTATGGTCAAATTTTATTTTGAATTGCTAACAGTTCATTTTGAACCATTGATTAAATTTGGTTTAACATATAACAGTTGTAATTAAAGGGGTGCATTGATACAACATGTCTTAAATGAAAGGGTGCTCTGATGGAACATACATATCTATAAATAAAAGTCGTGTTGGCCGTAAGTCATCATGAAAAATTTGGTAAGCTTCTTTAATTTTTCATCATTTTCCTAAAACAAGTTCTTATTTTTTAAATAGAGTCTTCATATTTTTTCCATGAAAACCTCTTTGGTGTGTTTGCTAATATGCAAAAACAAAACATCAATTCTCAGCAGGCTTACAATATTCTTGGACATTTGGATTTGCTTTCGTCAATGCACAATGCAGATAAACAAACAAGTGTTTCATTTAATCTTGGAGACATATTTGCTTAACTCATGTTCCTTACTAGATTGGTGGGGCAAATAGAGTCTAAGAAAAGTCTCTGTAACATACCTTGAAATGCACATTCTGCAGCTTTATTTATTATTTTTCTACCCATATATTTATGCACATTTTTTCTTTTAGGAAGTTTTCATTATCAATTCTCTGTTTGTCCACATCTATCTTATTATTTATTTTCCCATATATTCGCCAACAACCTTAATTAAGATGCTATTTTATATACAATGACACCTATTTTATCTCTTTAAGAGTTTGCAGTAGTTTGTTCAAGATGGAGCGATTTGATGCCAGCAATTTCAGGCACTAGCAAGAGAAGTTGCAAGTCACAAGAACATGAAGATGATAAATTGGCAGAACAAGAACACTTCAAAAATAGGAGTAAGATGAACACATGTGGAAGGAACACATTTATAATGTAATGTCTGATGCTGTTTTTGATCAATATCACAATAAGCCCGCTACCAAAGTGAACTAGTAATAATTTTATTTAAAAGTTAATCAAAAATACAATAAACACTAATTTAAATAACTAAATTATAATTAATAAAATTAAAAGAGAATGTAACCGCAATTGAATGGAAACTGATGTGACTATATTCTAGAAAATTAATTTCACCCTAATTTTTAATGATGTTTTTCATGTCAATTCATTGCCTAATTATTTTTAATTTATAAAATAAAAATCCTAATTTAATTGACTACCTCCCTGAAGTATTAAGTCAAATTTATTTCTTAATCCCAATTTCAATATCCCCCTCTAAAATCAAAAATTAGAAATTCAATAAATTCTTTGATTCTTTTAACATCTTTAAAAGAATGAACGGTCTCCCAACTTATTAATGTGGTAATTTATATTATTTATTTTTTAATTTAAAATTACCTCTTTTAAAGAACATCATAGAACAAGAGGAAAGAAGAAAAACTCGTGTGAAATCATTTTTCAATCTTCCTGATCTAGCATTTCTTCGCTTGATCTCTAGAAAATTTTCTAAGTTTCTTTTTTTATTTTTGGCCTATAGCTTCTCTCCTTTGTACAAATCCCAAAAAAGATCCCTTTTATAGTCAATGGCTAGGGTTTTCAAAGGTAGAAATCTCGGGTTTCAGCGCTACAATGCAAAAACATGCTGATTTTAAAAACAGGATTTCGGGTCAGTGCTGCAGTGAAAATTCATACCTGCTATAACACGAAAACAATAAAAAGCAAGCAAGTCCAGAAGATCTCACTATAGCGGCAAACTTCTAGACTTGCTGCCTAATTTTTTTTTTTTGGACTGTGATGAGCACGAATTTTCACTGTAGTGATAAGCCTCTAGATCTTGGACTTTTCTCTTTTGCTTTTGCAATATAGTGTCCTCAAATTTCGCTGTAGGGTTATAATTCTCTCTCACTTTAGTAACAATTTTTCTTGCAGCAACGTTGATCTTTCAACAATTTTTCTTGCAGCAACGTTGATCTTTCACTTGGACTTTCCAAATCTTCATATCTTCGTCAAAATCCCTAAAGACCTTAGATTTCAACCTAGACAAAAATAAGCAAAAGAAACATAAAAATACTAATGAAATTTCTAAAATCTAACAGAATATTAAATGACAATAAATTGATAAAATCAATTTATTAAGTACGAACTTAAAATTTGTTAATCTTGAGCAAATTACAACCAAAATAAAGAAATAAAATAAAATTCTAACTTACTTTTATAGGTATCATGATTACAGAGCAAATTACAACCAAAATAAAATAAAATTCTAACTTATACAACAAGTTTAATCCTTAGATTGCTTTAGTGAACAAGTGATATCTCGTAAGGGTTTGAAAAGATTAACAAATCTTTTATTCTAAACATCACATACAAAAAGAAAACTAAAATATGCATACAATAAATCACAAAATCAAAAACAAGAGCTAGTAATCAAGATAAGAAACCTAATTTAATTAACTACTCAGATAATTACTGAAGTTGTAAAGGGAAAATTTATAAATACTACTAGAGATTATACCTTCAAAAATATTCAGAATGATATCTACCAAGAATATAGGGTTTGAGTATCATATAAGAAGGCATAACATAGCAAGAAAGAAGCTCTAAGGATGGTCTATGGCGATTTAGTTGAGTCTTTTAAAAAACTTGCATTGTAGTATCATGTGTTAAAAGAAAAAAAAATAAACGCATGGTACGAGCTATAGAAAGAGATGATGACAACCATTTATTATACTTTTTCATGGCCATTGGCAATTATATTCAAGGATTTCAGCAATGAAGGTTGATTAAAGTGATTAAGGATGCCATTAGTGTTAAGTGTACTAAACATACTATTAAGTTTCATATGCTTAAATTAATCAAAATTAATTAAAGATTGGTAACCTTTAGTAATGGATTGATGAAGATTAAACTCCAAATTCTTGGAATTTCCAATATCAAACACAAATACCTAAATGTTGCTTAGCTATAAGAGTGGAAAAAGAGAGCTTGTATTTTCTTTGATTATTTCAACACATGAAATAATGCCATCTCATTTATAAAATGAAAAATGAACCTTTATATAGTTATACATCATTGACCTAAATATTCTTATTAAATAAATCAATGACAAATAAGTCTCGAAACTTGTCAAATAAATTGTGTAATAGTTAGGTGCAAAATGACAAGTTTGTTCTCATAAGACATTTTAATGTCAAACTTGTCTTAAAACTAATCAAAAAAGTTTTGACCAATTTCATTTAATTCCACTTATATTATCTAATATTAATAGAATATTGTAACTTACTTTAAGTTATATTTAGATTATTTAATAAAGTTATCAGATTTATTAAAGTATTTATATTTTTTGACCAAATATTATCTCTAATAGTGCTAGCTTGTAACATCCTGCTTATAGCCAGGATGCTACCGGTAAGAGATAGGAGAAAACTCTCACCTCTATAAATCTTTATGTATTTCTAAATGTAAATTTGTAACCTGTAGTGCAAATGCTCATATTCAAATAAAATCTTATATAACTAATTAATAATAACAAGGGCTTAGCCCATTCACATGTACAATTATAAATTAATATTATGTATACAACATGTGTCTCTGCACGTTTCAAATTATATATATGTTCAAAATATAATAACAAAATACATTAGGCCTATACTAATAACTGACACCAAAATTAAGATTAGGTGATTGACTGCAACTAGGATATTCTTTATCTTGTATGCCTTTTCTTTATTAGGCTAAAGCAACACACTGATATGATTTATGATGAAAACGAAGTACATGCATATAGCGAAATTTTAAATTTTTTCGAATTCTAACTAAGAATCCATGCGATAACCTAGCGTTTTATGAATTTAGAACTCATATCTTTTTGTGTTGATTGAGTTAATGAACTATAAAGTATAGATCTATGAACAATGCCTCTATGGTATCCATACGATCGAGAATGAATAGAATTGGAGTGCTAGCTCCTTCACTCGTTTTCTCCTTTTTTTCGTGTTCTTTTTTGTTTCTTAAAGAAAAGAACTCTCTCAAATAACCCTAGCCTTTCGTGTTCTTTTATAATACGAATTAGGGTTTAATGAACCCATTAATGAGCAAATACAGTCCATTGTTCATATTTGGACATGGCCTTTCACTTAAATCCTAGTCTATTTAATTAAATTTAACTAATATATTTATTTAATCTTAGTTAAACTTAATTAATAGACTCAACCTAAATATAATATTTAATTTATGTTAAAAGTTCACGAACTTAATAAATTCATCTCATAAACTTATACATCTATTATTCCTAATTTTATGTGTGACCTAATAGGTTTTCTTAATATTGGTAGTAATACTATAATCTGATTATAGTAATAGGTCATGAGAGATATCTAGCAACATATCATAACTACCCAAATGACAAGAATGTGAATCGTTCAATATCACCTTAATATGTGACTAATGTTGCCACGTAATTTAATCTCTTTATTTATAACACTTAATTGAACACAAACATGGAATGTTTGATCTTTATGATTTTTTGAGTATTTTGAGTATAATTATCCAACCAAAATAAATTAATATCCTCATATTAATTTATTTAAGCATAGTCATGCATTCTCATAATCATACTCAATCAAAAGACTCAAAGGTATCACTCCTATTATAAGAGGGACAAATCCTATCTTGATCAAATATATACCTCTACATGATTCATGATATATCTAATTATTTTCTTTATAGTCTATCCTATTATGGATGACATTTGAAAATATTAAAATATATTATTTATAATATTGGAAACCATGATGACCTCAAGTCAAAGAATCACATACACCATTATTATTATAAGAATCACTTATGACACTTATATAACAATTTATGTAGTGTTCTCATAACGGGTCGATCTAGTATATTAGTTCTATAACTTGCACTCATCTATTGATTTTATATCTCATATCGTAATACAACTTATATCATCATTAATTGCTATATATACTAGTCTCAACATGTTATTATTGCCCTATACATAATACTTCTTAATTAGAGACATTTAAGAATATTATTCAACTAATTAAACTTATTATTTTAAGGACATTATTACATTTATTAAAACACACAAATATTTAATAATAAAATATTATATTAAATTAATAATGTCATGATACATAAATATGCTAAATGTTCAAAACTATGATTAAATCTTAGGGCATTTACCAATAATTTGCTAACCTGCAAAATTAGAATTGTTATTGGTGGGGGAAGGGTGAGCTATAAAGCTCAGTAAATAATCACATTCATGCCATACATAAACATATGCAACATATATCTTAATAATATATATAACATATTTATACACAAATATATTTATATAAATACAAAAAATCCATCAAGACAAACTATACCAAATTCTCACTCAAGTCTTAAATATTTTTCATTACCTATTTTATAATAGGTATGAGATGAGGTCGGTCAAAAAAAATTTTATTTGATACTTCTAATACAATACTCGTATATAACAAAATAGATTATACAACAAATACATAATTCTAAAAATTTATTTAGACTTAGGAACTAAAACTAAAATATATATGAATTTAAGCTTATCAAGAAATTGAAACTATAAAAGGCATACTTATATCAGACAAATATTCACACTTACACTGTACACTTTGATCATAATACAAATTGAATAAGTTGAAAAAATATACTTCTGAAGAATTCATCATATATATAAAATAAGCTGAAGCAAAACAAATATGTTATGCACGAGATTATCTCAACCGGTCATCAATATTCTCTCTTTAAAAATGTCCATCTGAACTTGAAAAAAGAAAAAATCAAGAAGTCTCCCTAAATTTTTCCTACTATGATCCATGCACGTGATCAATAGTGGATATCTAAGAGTGCTTGAAAAATATAAATCCATATGTCAATTTCTAAACTAATTTTAAATCTATTTTAAAAGCTTAATTTCAAAATAATTCTTTAAAGTACAATTCTGATTCAATAATTTATAATAAAGTAATAAATTCACATAAATAAAACATGTGAAATGATTCATTAATTCTCAAATTCTTCTTCAAAAATAAGTAAATAAATTAAATGCTCTACTCACGACACATGAAATACAAAATTAATGCTACCATCTCAAAACTTTTCAAAAAATTATGATTTCATGACATTTAGAAAAATAAAAACAATAAAAACAATAAAATTTTTACTCACATCCACTTATGTCCTCATAAACATATTTATTTATATAGCAAATACATACATGTTCATTTACATGTACATAAACATATATATTTATTCACTTATATACATTTTAACATATAAACTCGTATGTATATATATAGTCATACACATACCCGCTAACTTATATTTATATATCGCTCACATATACATACATATTCAATTTTGTGCTTATAAACGTATATAAATAAATAAATACTTGCTTATTTATATAAACTTATAATAGGCTAGTCTATGCATTTATATATACTTATAACTGAAAGTTGTTAAGGTATACTTAACAATCCTAGGATCATTCATGTCATACATTGGTGAGTCATGCATACTTTTTTCTATTTTTCCATATGATTAAATATTTTAATCAATTAAGGCAATAAGCTTACCTCTTAGGCTTTGCTTGGAATGCTACAAATGGTCTCTTACCTACATCTAAAGCTTGCACACACTAACTTGAAACCAATGGTTCCAATAGATACTTATGGAAACCTAAAACTCCATCAAAGCTTTTCCAAGCTTTTCTTAGTTTTCTACACTTAAAAAACTCACAAAAGGTACTTAGGAAGATAAGGAACTAAAGAAAATATTTTTCTTTCCTTTTCCCTCTTTTTCCCTCTTTCTTTTCTTTTCATTTTCTATGAGAAATGATGAGGAAATGGCTTTGTATGTGTTCTTCTTCTTTCCACCTTATCCTAGGGTTGAAGAAGATGAATGAAGTTAATTCAATTGCTTTCTTAATGGTTCCCACATGTATTCCACCTATATGGCATGTAATTGAATCATTTATTGATTAATTAACAAAAAGAAATGATAGAAAAATAAGAAATACACATGGCGACATTATATTAGCAAGGAATTCAAAATTTTATTAAATTTTCATTAATCTTCATTAATAGATAATAACTCTAATAAATAATTAATAATATATATTAATCAAATTAA
>JAWDEX010183150.1:0-13763 GCA_035221805.1 Trichilia hirta | reverse complement strand
GTTTTTTGTGACTGTCTAATATACATTAATGTAACACTACAAGCACGGAAAAACACTTAAATTTAAATGTTAACTTTAACACAAAATTGAAATTGAGAACCCTTATATAAAACTTGAAATTTCAGCTACAAAGTGGCAGGTTTTTTAGATTAATTGAATTATTGATGTCATGATGCTTTGAAAATTATGGCTAAAAATATCACCTAGTATGTGATTTGTTGCATCTGTTATTCAAATGCAGTTATGATACACTATCTGATGTTTGCTCATTTGCGATTGGGATAATTGTTCATTTGCTTTTGGTCACCACTATGTTATATTGTGTCTGACTTGTTAATTGAATGGGTACTGCTCATCTTTAAATGCTTGTTTTCAGTCAAATGGTTTATTGGGAGCTGGTCTTATGTACCAATTTTTTTAAAACTCTGAATGGGGTTGAATATATGTTTAAATGATATGTTTTTTTTTAATCTTATGTGTAAGTCTTAAGTTAATTGTTTTAAGAAATAAAAAAATGTGTGGAAACTATTTTTTAACATATATACCCTCTTAAATTTAAATATACTCATATTATACGTTAGAAATATTTATAAGTTGAAAACTTGATAAGATGAAAATAAAATTGTTTGAATATTGCATTTCCAATATAATTTTAATTATGCTGACTTAATAAATTATTACATTTATTTTACTTTATTTAATCAATAATGTTGTTCATATATTGTTTAATCTTGTTAGCCAGCCTGAATCACTCATTAAAAAGAAGAAAGATATATGCATAAAAAGAGAATGATTATGTTTTTACGTTGTTTAACCAGGTGAAGTTATAAGATCTGTTATAGCAATTAAAATAATTAATAGAAAATTAAGGGGCTAGGTTTATATGGTCGGAAATAGATGAATTTATCAAGGATATTTTGAGAAGAAAAATTGAGGAACCATTTGGATATTCTTCCATTTAAATAAAGGCTTGGAAGTTTTGCTTTCTCTAATTATAGATAGATGCCTTATAATCAGACTTAAGTGAGAAACAAATAGCCTAAATCATGTAAATGTGTACAATAAGCTAAATTTAGACTTCATACTCAACTCTAATTTGTGACATTGCTACTGTGCTGAAAATTTTGTTGGAAATATTTTAGATTTTGATTTTTCATTTATCATTTTCATCATCTACTTTTGTCTCCTTTCTCATCATGGATCTTCCTTGGTTGATAATTAAATAGTGTCACGGTGTCTTTGGAAGCATACTTATTTTATAATTTAACATATTGTCAATGTGACAGAGATCATATCCAATAATTTATTAAAAGTCTCGCTGAATTTTAGGCTGTGAATTGCAGGTTGTTAATAATAAGAACCAAGGTTATGGGCTTCCAGCTGATGTATGGAGCCTCGGGTGCAGTGTGTTGGAGATGTTAACCCATCAAATTCCATATGCACCTTTGGAGTGTGTATGTGCCATTTTTATTGATAATATTCTTTTTATCACAAGAGGAATCATATTGATGATAGAGTGATCTATAGATTTGGAAACCTCTGGTCTTCACTGGTTCACTTTTATTTTGCTCTAAAAGCTTTTTCTGTTTGTTTGTTTCTATTTTCTGATTACTGATGAGAAGCTAAGATTTATACTTCTTCTAAAATAGGCTCAGTTGTAAAATTGCGTTTGACTATTGGCATGGGGTTTTTAACATCATCTTCTTTATTTTAACTTATCAGATGCAGGCATTGTTTAAGATTGGGAAGGGCTGTCCACCACCTGTTCCTGATAATCTTTCGAGAGAAGCGCAGGATTTTATCATGCAGTGCCTACAAGTTGATCCAAAGGATCGTCCCACTGCTGCTCAGCTCTTAGACCATCCATTTGTTAAGAAACCACTGGCCACAACCTCAGGCTCAGGCTCAGCATCTCCTTATTTGGGCAGAAGATGAAATATCAAGAGACAAAATAGGTATATATCAGTTGTTGCATTTCCGTGATTTCCTATTGCTGTGCATTCCCTAACCGTGTGGATAAAAGTGCAAAACTGTAGACAAGAATGCTTCCAGTTGTGACAATAAGCTCATATATTTAGTACGATGGCACTTTTAGTAAGGGTTCACTAGGATTCTTTTATTGTTTCTAAAATTTCAATTATGATGCAACTATGGCCATGGCTATACACGTCTAACATTTCTAAGTCAAGAAGGGCAGATGGGAATTGGTTATATCAGGCAATTGAGTTGTATCTTGTAACTGCATTTCAGATTATTGATATTTTCAATCCCGATGAGCTCATAGTTCTACTCTTGAAGACAGCTTTTCCATCATGAAGTCGACGCAAGCCAAGTAATTTTACTTTTCAGGATCACATGCTACGTGCTTTTTATAAAATTTGATCTACTCAAGCTACATAATGTAGGGGATGTAGGCATAGTTCTAGACGACATGAAGAATATATTTTTTGTTGTATTTGGTATGCTGTAGTTGCTGGGAAGTAGTTTGGTATTTTGGTTGTATGTCACCAGGGTGACAAAATCTGTATACATTGTAATTGATTGATGCTAGTGTACATGCGTATCAAGGAAGCTCGAATGTTATTGTGGTGGTTGCTTTTCAGCAGTGTACATATACCGGCAATTGCTTTTTCTCTACTCCTAGCTGGAAAAAAAAAATTTCAGAGTTATGCATCGTATCCATTAACTTTTACAAGCACTTACCGGCGTGAATTTGCTGAATACCACTTGGTTTGATCAGGTGGTGTTTCTCTGTCTCAACCCAAAATTCGCAGTTTCAGTTAATTTACAAACTGAAACAATAATGTGGAGCGTATTTCTCAGACTTTTGGGTGACGTCTCGGAGAGGTTAAATTTGTTTAGAGAAGACTGCAATTAACAAAAAGAAAAGAAAAGTTTTCAAGAGTTTTCATGGGCTCCTTTAGATGGTACGTGCCATACACTAAGAATATTCTACTAAATAGAAATTTTATGTAAATTTAAAAGGTGAGATATAATTTTTTAAATAATAAATTTTGACAAAAGTCATATAATAAAATTTGAAAAAATATTATATGCCCTGTATTTTAACCGATTAACATCATGGAAAAGGTTGATATCCGTTAATCTTCTAACAAAGAAGTAATGGTCAGGCCAATTTCTACAGAGAATATGATGATACTTTTCAACCTTTCAATGTAAATGCACTAAAGGGTAATTAGCTACCTTAGTTTTTGAATGATTATATTTAATTAAAAATAAATAAATAAATAAAAGCAGCACATTCAAGGTTTTAATTTATCACTATGTTACGGAGTCCGCAAAATAAATTAAATATAAAAAGAGAGGCGGCTTCACGCGCAACCATCGCTCAACGTGACCGGAAAGGTCGGGTGCTCTCTGCTAACTTATTCACTCACCACCAGATCCTCTCCGCCTTTCCCTGCGTGAATCACCAAACGAAACACCCTTTCAATTAAAAATAAAAACTCTCCCAATCATTTTCACAAACAACTTCTTCTAAGTATCTCTTTACCATTTGATCCAGGTAGGCTCCATTTTATAATTTAGATCTCGTCTTTAATTCCATTTTCGATTTCGCATTTTCTCTCATTCCCTGTTGTAAGGGGATTGCATGCTTCTGTTTGTTTAGTTGGTGTGCAGTTTGACATTTTAGTTAGCGTGCCGGTGTGCCTTAGTTTTCTACGTCTAGGGTTTGTTTGTTTGTTTTAATGTCTGAATCGTTGTTTTCCTTGTGTTTTGTCTTCTGTGAAAATTTGTTATGTAATATATCAAAATTGCTTTTAACGCTTTTTACGATTAGGGGGATCGTTTCGGGTTTTGTTTTGTTTTGATAGTTTGATGCGCACTGTAGCTAGTGGAATTCTCTTTTCAATGTTCCGCTTGTAAGGAAAATTTTGGAAGCAGAAAAGTTTTTTCCTCTTTAAATTTTGATATTTTAAAAAAAATGGAAAAAGACAAAACGTGGCTTTTAATTAAGATTGTATTTGCTAATATGATGAAAAATAACTAAAAGGGATACCATCTCTTGATGTAAACTTTTTCTTTAATTGTTTGCTCATATTTAGACTCCATTAACTGTCTGAAACTTCTCAAGCTTGATTTCTCAGTTCCATCAAATTATTATGATAGCAATTGATCAAGTATATACAATTTTATATGAAGAACTTGCCCATATATGGGCTCTAAAGTAGTTGAAAATGCGAATAGTTGAGTGCAACGAGGATTCTGTCTTTGAATTAAGAAATAGAATGATTTGTTAAGGCAGGGGTATGACCCATAGGTATATGAAAGTTTGAGCTGTTCTTATTTCTGAGTGTTAGACGGTGTGGGAGACTTGTGTGTCATAGAATCATTGGGAGTTTCTGTTGCTGGTTGCTTGAAAGGATATTTGGTGAGTGTGGTGCCAAGCTGTTCTGTTGTATTCCTGATACCAAATAAATTACTTTGAATGTTGCTCATCTTAAATGTCATTAATATTGATATTAGTCAGTTTTCAAAATTCTTAAGACAATAATTTTGCACCAGATACATTATTTATATTTTTTTGATTGAATTTTGTGTTTCTTTTCATTGTGTTTTCCAAGCGTATTTTGAATGAGTTGCTATGCAGGTCAATTATGCCATTTGAAACCAACAGACCCTTCTTTCAATGTCACTGTCAGGGCCTTACAAACTGTGGGCAGTGGCACAGAGAACTGGCTGCCAACCAATACATTCTATGGGGAGGGTTAGGGTAGATTGGGTAGAAGGGAAGGGAAGGACACTAACTATATACTTGAAAAATACAAAAAAGAAAGAAGATAACACATTTATATGTTCTTATGAATTGCATCTTTACTTTGGCATTTTAAAACATTCTTCATGAGATAAGCTTGGAATTTTAGTTTTACTGGCAAAATATGTTTGAGGGAATGAAGGATATACTGACCGTTATAATTGGTGGTATTTAAAGATAAGGAAGTGTGGATTCTTTTCCATGCATGGTGTTGTGAATAAAATTTACTTGAGGTTGTGTGTCTTGTGACTAGAAGGGTTAGCAGCTTCTCCTTTGACAAGAAGGGTTGTTCAGATGAATATACTTTTTTCTTAGTCTTGGTCCTTTGGAGAAGGGTTTGATTAGCTGTAGTAAATGGTTTATATGGACATTTCAAAGTGCATGGTTGTCAGTCTTCTGTGAACATTGTCAATCAGCCAAGGATATCCGCAGAACATATTTGGCATTGATAGACAGCTGTTGATCCGAAGTGTATTACAAATTGAGCAACTCTTTTCTGTGATTGTGTTTGGGAGTTATGTCTTGGACCGTAAGGTTTGTGAGTTTTGAGTGTGTATTGGACGGTAAAGTTTGTGACATTAAGGTTAACATAGACTTCTCACATCCATAGCTATACTGTGCCTTAATTTGGTTTACATTTTGAGGTCTGCATGTAACATAAATAAATTGTTTTTAAATTTAGCTGGAAATAATATGGCGGGCTATATGTGACTGTTACATTTATAAGGTGTGATGTGTTTAGTGTGACTGCTATAAGAATGATTTGGTCTCTGTCCCCCTTGTGTCTGAAGGTTAAATCTTGTGAATGGCGAAAGTTAACAAGGTGCTATGTAAGTCTGTTTCACGACACCAGAGACTGACACCATACTCATCTCCATTGTGCTCTGTAAACAGTGGTAAAGAAGTCCTCTCAAAGAAAAAACATTCCAAAGCTCTGGAGAAGAATGATTGGGAAGGTGCAACCTGCCCGGTGTGTCTGGAATTTCCTCACAATGCTGTGCTCCTCCTTTGTTCCTCCTATCACAAAGGATGCCAGCCTTACATGTGTGCTACCAGCCATCGTTTTTCCAATTGTCTCGAGCAATACACAAAAGCCTACACAAAAGTTTCCTCTGAAAGGGGGCAACAGTCAAATGGGTCAATGGAATACTCCCGTTTTGCTTTGGATACAGGGCATACAGATGAAAAGACTCAAGTTCCGGAGCTTCTATGCCCTCTCTGTCGTGGGCAGGTGAAGGGGTGGACAGTGGTGGACCGAGCCCGAAAATATCTCAACGCCAAGACGAGATCATGCATGCAAGATAAATGCACCTTTGTTGGAACTTATAAAGAACTGAGGAAGCATGTTAAGGGAAAGCACCCATTGGCAAGGCCAAGAGCAGTAGACCCAGTACTTGATGAAAAATGGAAGAAGCTCGAACGTGACAGAGAGAGAAATGATGTGATCAGCACAATAATGACTTCAACACCAGGAGCTATGGTGTTCGGAGATTATGTCATTGACCCTGGGTATCATGACATGTACAGTGATTATGATTCAGATGATTCTTTGGACAACGGATACTTTCCAGTGGGGTCATTTGATCGCGGGCACAGCAGCGGTTTTCAATGGCGAGGTAGATATCACATGGATTATGACTCATTGGTTGAGGATGGTTTTGGAATGCGCCGAGCTACTCTTGCTGGTCCAACAGCTGCTGCATCTGGACGTGTTCTTCCAAGAATACTGGTTGGTTCATCAAGGGAGCGGTGGAGGCATATAAGAGGTAATAGAAACCAATAACATTGCTGACAAAATTGTAGGAGTGAGGATAGACCTGTCCAAGCTTTTCTACTTTGCATACTTAATCATTTAGCCCGCCAGCAACATGGTTCAGTTGTGCCATGACGTGTTGTAATCTGAATAGAAATGGCCGATTAACTCCCAGTTGATTGTAGAACAGCAGGATAATGAGCACTTTATTAGATTGTACTAGGCGTTTAGTCTTTTAGGAACTAAGACATTAAAGCGGTCAGTTCCCTTGCATTCATTGGTGTATGGATCGATTGGCTACATCATTCGTTCATGCATAGTATTATAACAGTATTACCAAATATTTGTAATGAACAACTTCTTTCTCTGAGGGGGTCATGTACATCCATAACAAATATTGGGTCGACTGCATCTTCGCCCAATTTGTAGGTCTAAATTTTGTGGTCTCGTTCTCCTACATCAGAATTGGATTTCTTAGAAAAATAGCCGGGGGATGATATTTGTATAGTAGCACATCACTTATTGAGACATTCTACTAAATTGTGAAAATTGCAACATATTTTAGATAAAATCTTTATAATAGTGAACATCTCCTACATTAAAATTATGCCATTTTTTCCTTTTTTTTAGCATTTGTTGAGTATGTGACTTTTGAGCTAAATTAAGTTTTGTGGTTGCTTATTTATTCTCGAAGTTTGTTAAATATTTAATCATTTACAAGCATTTATCTTGTAATTTTTTCATAAAAATTCCAAAAATTAATAGAAAACTTTTTTTCGTCTCAAATCCTTCAAATTAAGTATTTTCTTTCTTTATCAATTTAAAGTATTGAGAAACATATTTTAATTTAAGAAAAGATTTGGAGTGCATAAAAAGAACAAGGGTTTTGTCGTATATATGAATTCTTAAATAAATAAAAATAATAATTTAACTATTATTTAATTAATTTACTTGTTATTTTATTTAAAGGCAAGTTTGTAATTATAAAAAAATTCAGTAGGTGGAGTGCTATTACTCAAAACTTGAATATTGTTTTTCTAATTTTTCCATTTTTGAAAAGAAAACGAAGAATATTTCTGTGACTTAAAAGCTGCGATAAAAAGAATATTTGCTTTGCAAATTGGAAAGGAAATTTAGGGTCCCCTACTATTATTTATAAATTTTTTTTTTAAAAAAAATTGTATTATATGTTAATTTGAAAACATGCTTAATATATATATAAAAAAAAAAAAAAATTGGCGTGCACAATGCGAGACACAAAATAAAAATTTTTGAAAACAATATTTTGAAAATTTTGAACTTTTTTTCTTACAAAAAATTTTATACTATCTTCTTATGAATTACTTCTACAGAATACTTTTTTAAACCAATTTTTTTGACATTTTCATTTTTAAAAGGGAAAAATGAGAAAAATAAAGTCTTAATGTCGCATTTTTAGAATATGATCCTTAAATGTGAGCGCTGCATTCTCAATATTTTCAACTCCAAAGTTCAAGAACAAAAATTCGTGGAATTTTATTTAGCAAGAAACATTGCCTTGTATGATTTCTGAAACACTATCCTAACCTTGATCAAATTCCATGCAGCTCTAAAATGGCAAATCCTTTTCATTATTTGCCATAATTGATCGTAGTATTTTTGTTTATAAGTGCGTCTTAAATTAATTCAAGTGCATGCTTAGTATTAAACTGTTATTATCCTGTCGTAACTTTACAATTATTTTAAAATTAAAATTAAAATATTAAATATTAATTAAAAATAAATAAATTAATATTAAAAGTTAAAATTATTAAATATTTTAATAATTTTACTTTTAAAACTACTTAAAAATCACTTATATTAAACATATCATAAATAATTGACATCACACCACATAATACAAAACAGAAACTTTAATTCCACTCTATGGACTGAGACCAAGTTGCTGCCCATTAGGACCCTACCCCTCGAAGTGTCAATTCTGTTGTTTGCCCTTTTGCTACCAAAATTAAAAACTTGTGGCATTAACAGTTACTCAAAAATTTCGAAGAAAGCACGTGAATTGTGACCCATAGTAACATTACTACGACTCCAACTCCTGCTTGATTTGTACTCAATATACACAGTCCGCCGACTGACAGGGACACACACTAATACTTCAAGCGATGATGCAAAAAAAAAAATTAAAATTAATTAGTAAGCAATAAATTATTCTTTTGTAACCGTTAATCTTATAAAATTAATTCCGACTTCTATACTAAATTCTGAAAAATCAAAACAGAGAATTTTTAACTAAAAAATACGTTTTAGAACTTGAATTTTTTCTCCTAAGTCTACAGTATATAATTTAACAAAATTATCGTCAAAAGGCAATACAATATCATTTCTGTCTTTAAAAGTTTCGAAACAAGATATTAATGTCTAATTTTGATGATGCTGACACAATCCAAATGTAAATATTATTGTCCTGCATCATAAAAGCTTTCGAAAATGTCGAGCATCGCAAATGAAGTTCGTGGTGATTAAAATTTGAAAAATCACTTTCTTCATATTTCTATGCATATATACGTAGCCCCAATTTCTCTCCTTTTAATTTTTGATTGGCTTTCGTTTCTCACAAAATTATTATATATACAGCATGAAGAAGATATTTTTCCATCAAGAAGGTATCTCTCATTGTAATTATTTCTTGAGAAAAATATCAAATGAATTAAATATCAGAAACATGTGCTACAGATTATATTTATGAGAAATAAGAATTTATTGATCAGTAAAAGGAATTCAATCCACTCGTTTTGTTGGCTTGGCCTTTCATTTTCTGTGATTCTGTCTGTTAATTTATCGCTTTCACTTTGTACTTGAGACTTTAAAAACCAGAATACTCATTAGAGTTTTATTTTGATTTACATATGTATAGATTATAGACTGAAATATACAGCACACAAATGAGGGATTGATCCCGAGAGGATGAAGAAGACATGACCACTTATCCTTTAATTTCAAGGTTGAAATTTCTTCTTTACATAAAAGTCTACTTCTATAATATCGTATTTTCAAGATTACTCCCGTTTTCTTTCCTAATTTAATCCACTTTATGTGAGCAGAGGTGCGTAGGGTCTTTTAAAAACAATCTATATATATACAACTTGAGATTTACATACAAAAATACAATGGCGCCACGGAGAATGTTATTTTGTGGTACAGATAATTTTTGTTATTTTCAATTTAAGAAACTTGATATATAAATTAATCCGACTTGAAGCTTAATTTAAACTACCTAATTGTTTTCAATTCATCAAATATCTTACATGTAAGTGATAATACAAAATAAAATAAAATTAACGCATTAGCTGCCTAGCTTGAATTGAAGAGAAGAAATAACACCGCCTTTAATTAATTTAAATGTTGAATTTTCTTCTTTTCATGAAGTAAACTTGGAAACGAAAAGAAGAAAATCCAATGCAATACCTCTATCACTTTCAAAATCACTCTCATTTTCAAAACGTACATTTTTTTGTTATAAAAATATGAAAAGAAATAATAAAAATAATTTTATAATTTTATTGAATAGATTACATATAACCGGAGATTTACGGGAGATTTACAGATAAAATTAATTTTATTGGTGAACGTTAATTTTTACAAATAAAATAACAAAAACAGGATTACAATATAGACAACAATTAATTGAATAGAAATTAAATGATTTTGCTTATCTTTTAGAAATCATGAATTTTATTTTTTTTAATTAAATAAAATTTGCATTTATACTGATCTAACTTGTTATTGGCTTAAGTCAAATTAAATAAAACTTAATTAATTTTATTTAATTATCAAATATCTACTATCTGATGGATGTTCTTTCAGAAAAGAAAAGGGCAAGAAAATATCTAGCTGCCCTTTTGCTAATTTTAATCTAAAATGACAACAGAAGTAAATTAAAATTTGACGAATGACGCGATTTAGCGACTAATTTATAAAATTAAGCTTAATTAATTAATTTATTTTAGACCATGACTAGCTACCTAGATAGCTTGCACTGTTATTTTTTTATTGCTAGTTTAGTAGTATATGTTAAATGAATTAATTAAGCAAGCAATTTGTCACCATTGACCATTATTTAATTAATAAATAAAATTCTATTAAAATGCACTGAAAAATGTTTCTGTTGTTGCCAGCGGAGCTTGTTTTGTAATAGCAATTTTATTGTTTCCACTTCCCGTATTCTACTCCACCCAACTTCTCTGGAGCAAATTTCCAAGTTCTATGGACTCTATATTATATATTTCATTAATTAAGACCCTACCAACTAACATGTTACTTAATTTATTTGCCCCCTAATAAAATATAGTTAGTTACCTTAAATTATAAGTAAATTAGAAATTAATTATATTTTTTATCAACTAAGTATTCTAGTTTATAAAATAAATAAATAAATAATTCTTAGCTGTGTTTTTATTATGCTACTTGAGATTTCATGATAAAGAAAAAGCACAATTGCACAAAATCACTTCAATAACAATATGGCGTGGATATGTCCGTGTGGAAATCTCAATAAACTTGCAGAGGAGACCAAAACCCACGCTTATATATGGGATGAGATTAGTTGATAAGATAAAATCATGAAAATCAAATAATGTGGGACCGAGAAGAATTATAGTTAGGTTGAAATAGTGTCTACCGCCTCTTTTGACAGCCAAATGAAAGGTCGGTGCTGTGTTTGCGGTGATCAGTGATGATCCGAATTCAGTTTGCCGCTTCCTACTCGAAGGGTCACCCTTACGGAGTACGAAAATGGCATGTATTGATACAAATACAATGTCTTGACTTCTGAACCAATTTGTCTTTATTCAAATTCCTTGTTCTCAACTCATGTACGTCGATTTTTAATTCTAAGAAACCAATTCGTCTCCCTTACTTGGTTTCCGGGTCCGGGGTTCAATCATTTAAGTATGCTGTTGATGCAACGAAAACCAAATAAAGTTAATGAATTGATTAATTAAATAATTTTAATTTTTAAAAAATAATAAAAATTAAAAAAAAAATATTAATAAAATTAAAAATTATACTTTTAAAAATAATATTATATTTATATTAAATAATTAATGCTAAAAATTATAATTTTAAAAATAACATCATATTTATTTTAAACAATTAGGTTAAATTTAATTATAATAATACTCAAAAATATAAATTATAAATAACGTAAAAAGACAAAATTGTTAATCCTTATCATTCTCTTCTACTTGAAAAGATTCGACCTGAAGTTTACTGAGTCATCCAGATAATATTTACAAAGGTCTACAATATTAAAAATTAAAAAAAATCCCATTGAGTTAGATAGGTCCACGACATATGTGTTGTCACTGATCTACTTTATGATTTTGAATGGCCCAAATTTTCTCTGTTGTAATTTACTATATTGATCTATCGAAATCCGCTCTCTGCGAATAAATACCATGATATTATCCCCTATCTCAAAAATTTTTCTTCATCGCTGTTTGTCTGCTTAGACTTTTATATTTAGTATTGGAGGCTTCAAGTTGTTGTTGTACTTCAACTTGCACTATTTGCACTTGATTTTTTAAGTTTTGGGATGATACATTTCTTATACATTTGTTGGGTAACGCTTGAAGGTCTAGAGCATGGTTGGGTATCTTTTGATATACTATGCCGAATGATGCTCGACCAGTTAATGTATGGATAGCATTGTTATATGCGAACTCAGCTTGAGCTAAAGCCATATCCCATTGCTTTAGTCGATCCTTGCAAATACTTCAAAGAATATTTTTAAGAGGTTTGTTTACTACCTTTATTTGTCCATCAGTCTATGAATGTATTGTACTGCTATATTATAAAGTCGATCCAAATTAGTACCATAGACTCTTTCAAAATGTACTTAAAAATTGAGTATCTCGATCAGAAGTAATAGTTTTTAAAACTTCATGTAAGCGAACTATCTCTGCAAAGAATAACCGTGTTACATGACATGCATCTGATGTCCTCTTACGTGGTATAAAATGCGCCATCTTAGAGAACCTATCAGCTACAACAAAAATTGAGTTAACAACACATTGGATACATGATAAACCGAGAATAAAGTCCATCGTCAAATCCTCCTATATGTCTTGCAGTATTGAAAGCAACGTATAGAGACCAGTATTCTGTGTCGCCTTCTTAGTTGTCTGATACACATGACATTGTTGTACCCAATGTCTTACATCTCGCTTCACTTTAGGCCAATAATACCTCTCGATCATGGCTACTATAATCTTGTCATGTCCAAGGCGTCCTGTTAGACTTCCTTTATATAAATTTCGGATGAGCTTCTCTCTCAATAATGATTCTGAAATACAAAGTTGGTTACTTTTCATTAAGAATCTGTTAGAAAGATAATAGTCTTCAATAGCACATCTTCTTTACAATTGATTTCAAATTTCTTTAAAATCACCATCTTTTGCGTACAATTCTTTTACGCAATCAAGTCTTATCTACTTCAGCACGAAGTGTGGTAATAATCGCTACTCTCTGACTTAATACATCTGTAACCTTATTAATTATCCCTAACTTGTGTACTAATTTATATGAAAACTTTTGAAAGTAAGTGCACCACTTAAATCCTCATTTTTTCATGCACTCAGTGATTAGTGCCATAATAGTACTAAAATTTAGAATAAAATGCCTATAAAATGTAGTTAGCCTATAAAAGCTTTTCACTTCCCTTACTGTTGTTGGCATAGGCCATTCTTTAATCATCTTCACTTTATTTTCATCCACATGAATTTCATCTAACCTAACTACAAATCCCAAAAATAGTAATTTATCGATCATAAACATGCTTTTCTTTATACTAAGGTACAATTTATTCTGTCTTAAAGCTGATAAAATATTCCTTAAATGCTCTGCATGCTTGTCATGGCTGTTACTATAAATCAATATGTCATCAAAATATACCATAACAAAATTTCCTATAAATGGCTGTAAGACTTGTTCATCAACCTCATGAATGTGCTAGGTGCATTCGATAATCTAAATGACATCACAAGCCATTCATATAATCCATCCTGTGTTTTAAATATTGTCTTTCACTCATTTCTTGGTCTAATCTTAATTTCATGATACCCATTACGCAGGTCCAACTTTGAAAATATAACAAACTCACTTAACTGATCAAGCATATCGTCCAACAAGGGAATTGAAAACTTGTAACCTACAGTGATTTTATTGATAGCATAGCTATTAACACACATTCTC
>JAWDEX010183129.1:0-13764 GCA_035221805.1 Trichilia hirta | reverse complement strand
ATTTAATAATTTTATATTATTTAGTTATTTTAATATGATCAAATTATTATATTTTCAAATAAAAAGTATAAAATCTCACAAATTTAATTATTATTTTTTAAATTAATCACGTTCAATTATTTTATTCATATTTTTTATTTTAAATGTTTTATAATTTTCAAAAACTTTATTTAATTACTATAATATTTATAACTATCAAATTTTGTCTCATTAAATTTATTTTAAAATTATAATTTATTTTTTGAATTTTAATAAAACTATAATTTCAACCAATTGCTCACCATAAATTGAAGTACTAATAATTTAACTGTCATTTGTTGGAAAACAATGACATTTCATTGTTAATTTTTATACAATTGTGTAAATTGGAAAAATAGCATTCCAATAATATTTCAGCAATCCAAATGAATGTGCTTGATCAACAACCGACGGTGATTGAAGGAGGTCGACGGCGAATATTTACAGTATTTAATTATATTTATTTATATAAGTAATAATACTATAAATTATTTTCATAATTGATGTAAAATATTAAATACAAATTACTACGCAGTTATAAATTAGTGCAATAAAGATAAGATTAGGAGGGTCTGCAGATTTTTAAAATGGAGGGTGAGTTGCATTAATTTTAAAAGTAAAGTAATGCAGTTCTTCGTGTCCTTTTGTCAAATACGATATTTATTATTTTATACAATAAAATACAATATAAGATAACAAAAACGAAATAGTTTTTCACTAATAAAAGATATTGCTAAAAAATTAATCTTATAAATATGAGATTTTAAATATTTTAAAAAATATAAAACACACACACACGCACACATATATAAATATATATATATTCTGTCAAAAGTATAACAATTATATTTTTTTTATTGAATTTGGGTATCTAACTGTTTGTGATTGCTTATATATATATATATATATGTATGTATATATATTAAGTCAAAAGTATAATAATTATATTTTTTATTGATTGAATTTGGGTATCTAACTGTTTGTGATTGCTTCTAATCGTATACACATGCTGCATCGACGATAATTATTTCAATTTTGTTTTAAGAGACTTGAAATAAGGTTATTAGTTTTAATAAGTTAAGTGAAAATTTTTCTATTTTCAGAAAAATATTTATTGTTAATATGAAAGATAAGAAACATATAAAATCAATTTTATCATTTTCTTCTTGTCTTCTTTTCTTTCTTTCTTCTCTTTTCTCTCTTATATTTGATTGTAAGAAAAACAATTCTTTTTTCCTCTTTGCTAAAATAGATTGATGGAACATAATAGGTACTAAACCAATCGTTTATTTTATTTCCTTTTAATAAATGCATCAACAAATATCAATATTCTATAGGTAGATTTCAAAATCTATTCTAAATCAATTAATTTAAATAAATTGATTTTATCCATTATTAGTCAAAGTGATAATAATAAAGTAAGAGAGAAAATTTAATTATTATTATAAATAATAATAATTAATAATTATTTAACTTTTCAAACATATAAATTATTAAAAAAAGAAAATATTATCCATATCTTTTAATTCTTTAATCAATAAATTAGAATTAATCTAAGTCATTCATATGAAAATATATATATATATAAATTTATAAAATTTTGGCACATAACAACATAACATAGTGCTATTTGTCAAATAAGGATTTATTTGAATTAGATAATAGTTATTTAATAATTAATAAATAAATTTATTTATTTATTAATGTATAAATTAATATATTCTCTTTAAATCTCCATTATATCCGTAAATCATATTTACGATATTTTATAAATTACAATAATATTTTTTGAACTTATAAGTGCTAGCGCTTTATTGTCGAAAAATTTATTCTTTATATTAAAGAATAAAATTGCCTTTTGATCAATGTATCGATGCAATTTAATTTTTTCATTACAAGTTATCAATAACTAATTTAATCATATTTATTATACTCATTATCAACATCAGTTAATATGTATGATTCCCTGAATTCACTGTGATCTAGACATAAGTAGATATGAATTCTTTCGCATTACTTTAGTATAATTTGTTGCAACCAAAGCTCTTAATGATCATGAGTAACATCTAGTAGGATATCATGACTCCAAGAATACAGAAAATATAATTTTAGATAAACTCATATAGTCATACTTATATATAATAAAATTCTACTATTGTTGACTTTCGATCAAGTGTGGGTCATGAAATCATCAAATTCCTAACTCAATTATAGAATTAAAAACTCAATTACATATGAGTTCTATATATCTGCAAAATTCAAAAATTGCATACTCTAACCAGAGATTTCATTTTTGTATATGACATTCTTATTGAAAATCTCAAGCTTAATTATCTGATCAAGCAAATTCCATCTTAGTCAATACCTATTCTTATATAATAAGAATATATTACTATTAAATTTCTTTCACAAGATGTGGCTAGCCCAGTATGATATAAATAAGTGAATAATATGCCTCATTAAAAAAAACAGCTATAATACCTTAAGTAAAAGGATTAATGGTATACCAGAACAATTGTGTGATATAATATTGACTGTGAATAATCACCCATGTGATTCATCACGTTTGATCATATTCAATAACATATTCTTAAATATATTACCCATATTTATACTCTAGTAACATGAGATCTGTCATCCAACTTTTAGCATCTAATACAATCATAGGCAGTAATAAAATATATCAGTCATACAATGTCATTATTCTTAATGACATTACTTCAACTGTTAACAGATTCAAATATATTTAAATTGAAAACTTTGTACTCATATTTACAACCTTTTATAGATAGAGGCTCGATACATGATATATTATAAGATCTCATTCTACATTATATATAAAGAAAGTAGAAACTTACTGAATGCAAAATAATATAAATACTATTTTATTGATCACAAATATCTTTACAATTAATTACAAAATTATATATATAAATGACTGATATTTTTAAGCCATATAATACAATTAATTTTAGGACATATCTTCAATAATTAGTATATCTCACTAAACATGTTATTTTTATTGAATGTATTGATAATTTTGGGTAATATTTGAATGTAAGTATTGATACTTTCGCTTGGGTATCAATATCTTTAATAATTTTTTATTCTTTTGGCCTATGTATCGATACTTTTAACTCAATATTTAGACTAAAGGTATTGATATTTTTAACTAAAAGTATCGATATTTTTAGTCTAAATATTGATATCTTTATAAATTTTTTAAATTTTAGCCCTAGTTTTGATACTTAGAAATAAAAGTATTAATACTTTCAAGTCCTGGACATCAACACTCATTTTTTTGTAGCTTTTTCTGTAATATTAATTTTCATCCTTAGTTCTAACCCTTGTAATGCATGATTTAGGTTTAGCTATAAACATAAATATTGTAGATAATTCTTTTAAATTTTTAATGGTTTAAGAATCACTAGATTTAGATATTTTTACAAAAAGTTATGCTCTAAAAACTAAAGGCTACTCAAAATCATTCTATCACCAGATGGGTCTCTCAAATCCATTATTTTGAACTATCAAATAACTTAATTAAGAAAAGTAATCAACATGAAAATTGTAGACAATTGAATTATATTTTTAATGCATCAAGAATCATCTAAATCAGAGCTCTATACCTCAAGATATAGTCCAAATACTTTAAATTGCTCAAAAAAAAGAATTCTACAAGATTTACGCATCAATGTATCGATACTTCTAGGCTATGTTTTGAAACTTTGAACTATATTACGATACTTACGGGTTTGGGATCCATACGTGAAAAATTTTACTCATAAAAAAATATTATTCAAGTCCACAGTCTACTTCAATTGTTAATTACTCTCTCATTTTAACTTCGATTTTACTCATTCTTATTTTGATACAATCGTATTTCTGTTATCTTTCAATAAAAATAAATGAATCATAAATTTGATCTCTCAATCAAAAAAATTTAATTAAAAAGCTTAAGTGCGCAAATAATACCTTGCAAAAATTTTTCTAAATTAAATCAACTTCTTCTAGAACCTCTCAAAATACCCTATATATGTCAATACTATCTTATTTAACCAACAAATTCACACTAACATAAAGTTTTTAAAATGATAAAAATACTTTATTCTTAGTAAAATAATAAAAATACCCTTAAATTTAAATACTGAATATTACATATGTACAAAGGCTTATATCATTACGCATATCGATGCGTTGTAATCTAATCAATATATAGGTCAAAGTAGACTAGTAGCGGATGAAGGAGAGAAAGTAGAAGTGTAGAAGTGTCTCCTAAAAAAAACAATTAAGAGATAAAGTTAAAGTGATATAAAGAAACTATTTAACAATTATCTATGGAAAATATAAATCCTTGGTGCATGAACATGTCAATTCCTTGCAAAAATCGTACAAAAAATATTGAAGATGTTGATCCATCTTTGTTTGCCATTACAGAATAAAGGATTTTCAAAATGCAAATGTACGTCCCTTACATGTAAAGGAGGGCAATTGGAATATTAGTCGAAGTAGAAGCGTGTACTTCAAGAAAACAATTAGAAGTTCAAATAATAAAGCTATATGAGCGTATGAATTGTTTTCAAAAGTCTTCCACAAAATATTGAACATTTTGGTCCATTTTTGTTTGCCTTTATAGTTTTTTTTTTTTTTTTTTTTGAAAATGATTGTAAAACAATTTTATTATTGATTCATTTTTTATTTATATAATAGATTCTGCGAAATATTTTTACTTATTATAAAATTAAGTGTTAGAAAAATATAGAAATATATATTATAATAATTATATATTATCACATTACTTTAATTAGAAAACTTTTAAAACTTACAAATGCTTTCAACCGAATAATTAGCTAAACATCAAATCCAACATATTTTTTACAATTAACTATTTTTTAACATAAAAATTACAAATTATTTTATAAATAACAACAACTTCAAAGTAACCCTATATAATAGTCACATATTTTATGTAATTTATTTTTATTTATTTTTTTAAAAATAAAAATATACTATAATTATATAATATTACCATATTAATTTTAAAAAAATTATAGAGTTATATTTTTAACACAATTTTTTTTTTATATTAGGAGGGGTAAAAGAGATTAAGGAAAAGTTACCCCTAACTTCACTCTCCTTGCCCGATCTATGTAGAAATGGTGACCGTCAGACGGTGCACTAGTCCTGAAGGCGAGTTGATGACAACAAATCAAAGTCATAAAAACTTTAATTATCTTTTAGCGGTGAATATATTTTAACCTTTAATCACGTCTGTGTATGATACTCTTTCTGCTTGATAACCAAGTAAAGAAAAGACTTTTATGCCAGTAAGTATAATTGAAAAATTAATCTTCTTAGTAAAGTTTAAATTGAATTCCTCTCACATCTCAAATGAGAATTGATTTTTCAAGAAATGGTTTTTGATGATAAGGACATGGTTATTATCGTTTATACCGTTCGTTAAAATTGATTTTTCAACACTAGTAGTAGCAATTTTCTTTTCTTCTATCTCTGCCGCCCCCCTCCCTCGAACTTCAAGTTTCTTCTTTTCTGCAAATCTTTTTAATATTGGTGAACTCTTCTGTCTTTGACTGCTTTTTCTCTTTTATATTTTCAGTCAGATTGAAAGTAGATTGATGCATACATTTATATTTCTCCATCAAAAGATTAATTAATATTTCAATTTGAAAGTGTTATGGTATGGAGACATTTTTTAAAGGCTTAAATTTGTACACATTATCCATTGATGAAGACAATTCATGTATTAAAAGCATGCGCAAAAATATTTTTCTAGCCTTCAGCTTATCCTTTCTATTGTTAGATTATTAAAGATATTTTTTTGGGTTGTATTTTGAATTAATTTTTGTATTGTACCGTTTATGATTCTTTGGATTGATATGTTTATTGTAAAGTTTATGGTTTAATGATATTTTATCTTTTTTTAAAGGAAAAAAATAGTTATTAAATTAGGATTATTATCACTTACCTCCCCTATGATTTAATAAAATTTTATTTAAATTGCAAGAATGTGAAAGTAATTATTTACATCCCTCGTTTTTTAAATTTATTTTTTATAATTATCTTTATACTCTTATATATAATAATAAAATTTAACATAATTATTTCTTTATTTTTTATTATTAAAATATGTATTTAATTACTATTATAAATAAAAAATAAATCTATAATATACTATTTAATTATCTTAATCTTATTTTGTTATCAAATTATGTTTAACTATTTCAAAAAAAATATATTGGAGTTATAAGAGAATCACAATAATTTAATAAAAATAAGGAAGATTATTTTTTCAAGTTATCAATAATAATAAGATGATGTAGTGCATTTATTTTTTTTTATAAATTATTCAATTTTATTCATTGAATACCTAGTTAATTATTATTTTTAATAATAATTAAATATATATTTAATATAAAAATAAATAAATAATTATATAATTTTATTATTATGTATAAAAATAATTATAAAAGATAAATAACTATTTTCATATTCTGGCAATATAAATTAAGGGAAATGATAATAACCCGCGAAATTAACTTGGCTGAAAGCATGGAAGGCAAGTCAACGAGGCTCAAAGCATGAATATATATCTTTGTCGGAGTGACTCCTGATGAGGTGACAACCAACATGGCGATAGCATATTTGATGATTGATTTACAATAATGACACATTTCCCACCACTTTTATTATAATTGTAAACTTTGGAGTCTAATATTTTTTGTTACCTTATGGACATCGACTACTACTTTTGCCCAAAAAATTTAAAAAAAAAAAAAAATTGATAAATCATATACATAATTTAATTCATATACACATATTACCGTTCTATTTTTCTTAATTTAATTCATATATAATTTTATTAACTCTGTGTAAGTTGCATGACCCAATCTAAAAAAAATTATTATTTTTCATATATTAACGACTCCTTAAATAAATAATTTATAATATGATTTTTCTTAATTAAATGCATATGAAGGGGGGAAATTGGAATATTAGTAGAAATAGAAGCGCGTCCTTAAACAAAACAATTAAAAGCTAAAATAATAAAGAAACTAATTGAACATACGAAAACATTAAATTAATTAAGAATATTACATTTACTCAACATATTTAAACACAAAACAACAGATTTTTCAAATCATTGAAAACAAAAAGGACTGTAGAATACATTTTGTGTTGAATTCTAAAGAAAACCTAAAATTTTATTGTTTAGCAAAACTCTAAGACGATCTCTGAAAGCAATATATTAATATAAGAGGGAAAGTACAAGAAAGGAATTATAAAAGACAAAATTAAAATTAGACAAATCTGATTTTACATGTGTGAAATTATATGCCCATAATATGGAGAGGACTGAGACAATTAAGCCAACATTGCCTCCGTCCCATGGAGGAGGAAAGGACACAACAGAATAGAAGCACATGTTCAACAGCCACAAGCATTCAAAACTAGAAATTAATGCATCATTTTTCTCTTTGTTATTCAATTTCTTTGTTGATATCTCATCGTAATTCTTCATTTTCTACTTCACCAGTACTGTTATCTTCCTTTTCTTTTGCTAGTATCTTTGTCTCTGATATTGTATCATTTTCTTCTTTTTCTTCATTAATTTTCTTTGATGTCGTAACTTCATGATCCGTTGGACAAGTGATAACAATTTTAATGGATTGATCGGGTTCTTCTGTAGAGTTTCCATTAGCTGAAACGAGTTGAGTTATCTTCTTTATCTCTTTTCTTTTACCCCATAAAACACCATATAATCCGCATATGATCATTACTGCACCTAGTACGCTGAAATAATTTCATTGCAAAAGTTATTAAAATATGTATACATGAAATAACTATGAACAATAAATGAATTAACATATACCTGCCCAAGTATAGTTTCTCGTTCAGAATTAAAGATCCCAATAATGCTACAACTACAAGCATCAAAGGGTTAAAAACAGATACAAATAAAGGGCCTCTCTTGCGAACACACCAAGATATCAGTGTCATCGATACACCAGAAGCTGCAATTCCCTAAAAAACAGTTCACAATATACTACATGTTTATACCAAAATGAATGCACAAATCAATTGATAAGTTATTATTAATATCCATACATACCGAATAAGCAACAGTAAGAAGTCTAATATTCCAACCCAGTTTCCACTGACTCCAATCTTTTTCCGTGCAAAAGGCAAAAACTACACATTGAATTGATCCCATTATACACAACAAAGCTGTGCTCGAGTACTCATATGGGTATTCTTTACTCATCTTAGCCTATATTGAGAGAGTAAGATTGAATCACATTTAAAACGATCATATAAGCAAATAGGCAAACCATAAATTCATCAGTATTTAATACCTGTATGATCAACCACAGAGCATAAGAGAAGCCACCACCGAGAGACAATAAACAACCTAAGAAGCGTTTTTCAGAGTCTGCATGCAATGATGCTACGTGGTCGTCATGATGAAGAAGGTCAACATGAGTTGACCAGATTTTAATCTCTGCTCCTTTATAGAAGGTGAAAAGCATTGCACCAACCATTCCAATTAATGTTCCCAACAATTTCGCCTTACCAGCTGTTGTCCTTATTCCCAGTTTCTCCAATCTGCAATTGATGATAAGATGATGATGAGATAATCAAAATCAAGTGGTGGTTAATTATCAGAAGTTTAAGTAAATAGTAACTTTTACCCAATGGAAATAGCCAAAATAAAAGTCATAGCTGGAATGAGGTTGAACATGGCTGAAGCAAATGTTGCAGATGTTAATGCCAAACTTTCCACGAACAAATTTTGAAATAATGTTCCCCTGCACGCAATTCACCATTTTCTTGGGCTAAGGAAAGATGTCACAGAATATATACACACACACACACACATATTCATCAACGTTTACTTACCCAAATAATCCGGAAAGAAAAGCTAGAAAGAGTATCTTCAAATTCAGTTTACGTATGCTATTCCTGTAAAAATAAAAATAAAAATAATATCTTTTAAGATGCACTAATAATCTTGAGTGATCAAATAACAATTATTTTTATAACATAACATTGTAAATTAAGGCAATACAGTAAATTGTCTTCTTCTTGTTCTGGGAAGTTCCTTTTCAGTAGTTTCATTTTAAATTATTACTGTTTAAGATCTTGAAATTTCCAAGAAGCAACGAAGGTCGTATGGGAAACAAAAATGAATTCTGTCTCTTATGATTTACTATACATTGGTACAATGAACCCTTTTGTTAGTTTATTATCATTAAGTATATAACTTAGTTATTTTCGTTAAAAAATAAAATAAAAGCATGACAAAAATATGGAAATTGGAAGAGTGCATTCCACTTAAAACACCCAAAACTCTTGGGGCATGGTGAAGAAATAAAACACCAACAACAAAGAGAAAACAATTAAACAGACACAATCTTTATAAAATAAGAATTGAATGAGAGTGATAATAAAATAAAATAAAATTTGGAAATGTAAGGAGTAAAAATATAGTATTAGAATTTAGACTGGAGATGGAATTAACCTTTCAAACAAGAGAGCAACCGGAACCATTAAAACTGTTGCAAAAATGAGTCTATATGCAATCATCACTCTTAAACTCATTCCATCGTTAATCGCAAGTTTATAGAGGATATTGGCACCAGCAAATGATATTTGTACGATTATCATCATCAACGCAGGCTTAAAACTCTGTATTAAATTACATATCTGCTCCCACATAATCTCCATTAATTTCTTGAAGCACAAAGACGAGGAAATAGTATGTGTTTTACTGCTTTCGTTTTTCTGTTGTATTTTGATTGACGGATGAGGAAGACGGAGAGAGTTGGATCTTTATAGCAATTTTTTTAAAATCATCACGTAAGCGAATGCGTATTACGTAATTTCCGCACGTGCCGAGTTTGCTAGTGCCAGTTCCACTGCCAGCCAAGCGAGAAATTGAGGCCAAGGCGTCAGCTCCCCGTGCTCTAATACTGGCCGCGAATTTCTTTCGTTGCTTTGATAGGACTAGGCTATTTTATATAATTTTCATTTTTTTTATTCTTTCAAAAATGTATAATATCTGCTAATGGATTATTGTGACTTATTTGCATAAAATTTAATAATATTTCACTTAAATAATAAACACTTATCTTCTTTCTTACTTAATATTATATTTTACAATTATTTTTATACTCTTATGTAAAATAAAAAATTTTAGATAATTAATTATATATTTTATATTTATTGACGCACAGAATTTACGTGATACTTTTGATAACTTAGAAATAGCAAGATTAATTCTGAATATCACACAGCAAATTAGAGACTTGTTTTTATTTTTATAAATACAATAATAATTAGAGTAATGCCAGTTTTTCAATAAAATAACTCTTATACCTAAACCAACAATGGGGAATGGAATGACATAACGAAGTAAAGAGAAATGAAGTTTTGAGTTTTTGAAGGTATCAATTATGTATGTGTGTTTGTTTACCATGAGAAGGAGGAAGATGATAAATAGTGCAAACGCAAGTAAGTGATATGATGAAGTAGCTAACTAGATGAGGAAGGCATAAAAGATCTAAGATCCCCTTTTCGACGGGTTCCGTCCTCTTTTGTATGAACTCTTTACGTGTCTTGTAAGTGTGCTCATGTGGATATCGAAAAATAAGTGTGATAGTAAATTTGCAGGAGGATTTAGTGCAAGTTTGATCCAGTCCACTCTCACCGGGTGTAGTCGAGTGATTTTATTTTAGAGAGCATTTGTTCTGGTTTGAGTTCGAATTTTTTGAAATAAATTCAAGTGTAAGAGCCTGATACAGTTGGAATTTTATCCTATACTTGGTATTACTGCAGTGTAGTTCTTATATATTATCTTAATTGATTCAGAACAGATGCTATATAATCTACGGATACGTATTCCAAAAAAATGAGTGTCTGATTCGTATATAATCGATCGTCACAATAATAATTAAAAATAAAAATTTTCTAGTCGTTAAAAAAAAAAAAAAAGGATTCATCCGATTTAACTTTAGAGTACTTATTCATTTTCAGCTGTCCCATCTTTCTGTCATCCACTTAAGGAATGGTCATTCATGCTATAATGCACTAAGTCAAAGAAAAGGACAATATGTGATATGTGACCTCCTCCACTATGTCCCATTTTTAATAATATTGACCTACAGTTGTTGGTAATAAGCAAAAAAATACTGAGTTTTAACCCAACAGATGAAATTCTGGGGCACCTCTCAAGCTTGTCTCCGAGCATTGTATGCAAAATTGCCTCTGTAGATTCGAGGAATGCTACTAATCACGCAACTAACCAACAACATTGTCAAGATTCCATCTTTGAAAATATCTTGAGTCGATGCTGGTTAAGACACATAATAAAAATAATGATATGGTCATAATAATAACATTGACGATTATTTATAAATTTCTGTATAGTTATCTCGATACTAAACCTTTAAATTAATGTGGGTTTTACTTAACCACAGGTCAGATTTTAGAAAGTCAAACCTTCCTGACCATGTGAATTATCTTCAGTAGCTCCTGAATTTGCCCCGATGATATTATTAAAAAATATAGTTATTATTATTATTATTATTAGTATTAGTATTATTATTATAAATAAAAAAATATTTATATACTAAGTAATTAAACCTAAACAATCAATGGTCAATGATATACTGTGGCAGACAATAAAAACATGATTAGCTACTTGTTCATTCTTTAAAATTATTAAACTATTAATAAAAATTATAATAAATAATTTAAAATTTTACAATATAATAAACACTAAATATGATATTGTACTAAATTTAATAAACTACAATATCATATAATAAAACTTATCCTATTTTAATATAGTCTAAAATGTGTCATTAAAAGGCATCCTTTTTTTTTTTTTTTTTATCTTTTCATATTAGTTTGCAACTATAATGTTATAAACACAAATTCTATTACAAATTCTATTTATATAAACTAATGTCGCATACTTATATAATTATCAAATATTTCATATAATTTATTTTTATTTCTTTAAAAATATATGATGTAATAATAATATAATATTACAATATTAGTTAGTAAGAATAAAATTATACAAGGGTTTTGTATACTCATCTGTAATTCAAAACAGAAATGTTTGCTATATCTTTTATTAGTAATGTCAGAGATAGAGTTAGTTTTTACAGTATATGGGATAACTGTCAATACTACACATATATAAGGGTCAAAATAAAAAAAAGAATAATATATTTTTAATAAATTAAAATAATAAAAATAGACCAATTTCATTTGGATTTTTTGAGCCAATGAAGGCTCTAAAATTTTCATTAGACATATAATTTTTTGTATGTAACTTAATATGACAGATTATATAATTTTCAAATATTTTTAATTTTTGCAAAAATAAATAAAAATTTATGAAAATCAAAGAATAATAAATTATTTGAAACATATGACATAATACACATTTTTCATATCAATTTGTATAAAAAGAGTTTATGTAAGATTTTGTATTGTTAATATTATTGTATTTTATATAAATGATAATGGAAAATTTGATTTTCAATGAATAAATTTAATAATCAATTTGGGATTTTATTTTAAAATCTTAGTTCTTAAAGACCAAAAGTATCATTTGCAAATAAAATTTTATGTGGGTTGTAATATTGTTGTTATACTTTAAAAACAAACCTAGAAAGTATTTAAAAATGTCGATTTTTAATAAAATTTATATAATCTTATGATAATATTTAATATTTAAAAATTTTATTTCATAGCAGTTACAAAAAAATTATCATATCACAATATTACATATTAAACAGAAATTTAAGTAACCAATTATATGATCAGGCAGGGGCAGCATCTCTATTCGCATGCTGTAATATGGTTGTCGTCGTCGTTGTTTATTTTTTTTATTATCTATGCCCATGTGGGGAATGTATGGTGGCCGTTGTCGTGGTTTGCCAACGTTGGTCGGAAGAATTGGGTTTTCGGCAAGTGGCTGGTTCGTGTAGTCGGCTGTTACGGAGGTGGTGGACGCGGAAGCTGAGATCCAAAAAAAAAAAAATTGCTTTCCAATTCACTCCAATTCTCTTCTCTTCTCTCCTCTCTCTCTCTCTCTCTCTGTCTTTGCACTTTTACCTCAAGTTATTTTCATTTTTAAAGGCTTGCAATGTCCAACATATTACATGTCTCTTGACTGTGGCCAATTTATAATATTAGCTTGGTAATTCTATGATTAAATACGCATGGATAATGGTCAATGTGTAAGGAGAAGAAATTTCATTTCAGTTACCCTACTTTACTTTCATTACTTTGGAGCTAATATGATTTACGGAAATGATAAGTCATATTATTTTACTTGTACATTTTCACAAACGATATATATATTTTTATAAATTTTTATATCGTTAATAAGTAATGTAACATTATTAAAACGGTTATCATATCACTGAAAGATATTAATGTTAAGATAAAAATTAAAATTATTAACGTAGTTATTTATTAAATTAAAGTATTAACTAGTTCTTATTTACTGTCAGACTGAAGTAGAGACCAACCGTTAAATTATTTGAATTAAAGTAGAGTCTTGATTTTTTAATACGCCGAAATTAACTTACTTTATCTATTAAATTCGAGATAATACATACAATTTAAGTCTCATATATATATATATATATATTTGGTTCCAAACTAGGGAGGGAGTTCTTGTAATAGCCAATTGAGCTTTTTTTT
>JAWDEX010183108.1:0-13768 GCA_035221805.1 Trichilia hirta | reverse complement strand
GATCGATAATTTATAAAAATACTGAGTTTGGTAAAGTAAAATATAAACTTTGTGGTACAACGTATGCACACACACAAAAAAAAAAAAAAATTAGTTAGGTACTTTTTAAGAGACACATAGATAAAATATATTTAAGATACTTAAAAAATTTTCAAAGATAAATACAAATTAGAATAATCAGTGAGGGACTAAGTAGTAATTTTTGTTTTGACCTTACCATATCAAAAGACACATTATGTCAATGGTTAATCGTAGATAATTAACTATTTACATGAAGTGAATCGTACATTTTGTTAAAATGATGCTATAACATCAATTGACTTTCAAGAAAATATTTAGAACAACAGTACAAACACATATACTTAAAAAAATTGATAAAATGAGACAAACTTTAATTATCATTCTTGAATCAAGTAACTTTACATTTTCATTGACATCTAATAACTAAAAAGGTGCCAATAATTTACATTATATTTGTGTTACTTGCCATTAGATTGACAAAGAGTGACATTTAAATAAAAAAATTATAGAACTTACACCATTTGAATTTTTACATCATGCAAGAGACATCACAAAAATTACTAAAAGTGTTACATAGGAGTTTAGGATTATAAATAGATTTCTTTGCATTTCATTTGATAATGCTTTGAATAACATAATTGCAATTTTTTTTTTCTTAAAGATGCATTAAACCTATATTTAGAAGAAAATGTTTTTCATAATAGATGTATCTACTATATATTAAACTTATTTGAGTAAGATGATTATCAAATAATAAAGCCAATAATTAAAGCAATTAGGAGTGTTGTGCTTCATTTAATATTGGCTCTAGCTAAAATCCAAGCATTTAGAAAATTATGTCGTCAATGTGGGTTGAGGTCTAAAAACTTGACTCTAAACATGCTAATAAGATGAAACTCTACCTATGATATAGTCAAAAATATTTTGCCTTACTAAACTCTAATAATAAAATTTTAGAATATAAAAATGAGCAGTTATAAGCATTTTTGAGCTATAAAAATAATCTTGTAGTTTTTATTAATATTTAAAAGGGCTACAAGACTTTTATTTAGACAATTTTATTTAATAATGCATCATATAATTCTTATATTATCTAGTATTGTATATATTTTTAAACAATGCATAAAAAAATCTAACAGTCACTAGAGTAATGTCGGGCACAATAGATAAAATTAGAAATTATTATGATGATATACCTCTTTTATATTGCATTACGCTATGTCTAGACCTTAAGATGAAAACTTTTGATTGTAAAACACTTTAGAATAATTTTACAAATTCTTAGATCCAAATAATTCTAAAATTTTGAGTCGCAAAACCTAAAAACTCTTGGTTGAAAAGTTATGGCCTTTTTAATATTATTGTATCAAAGAGTAAAATAAATAGCAGGTACAAACAACCTAAAATTTATATTAAAAACTAGAAATATGCATAATTTTAAGAGATTAATTATACTTTAAAGTGTAAAATAATAAATTTAAACTTTAACACTTATACACTTTTATGTACTCATCATTTGGTAAATTTTTATACTATTAGGATGTATGGTAAAGTTAGATTAATATGCCTCGCTAAGAACATCTTTTCTAATAGAATCATCTAATAATACAAAAAGTCTACTAGCAAATCTTAAACCACACAAAAATCAAAATATAGCCTTTTATGATCTCTTATTTTGCTAACTTGACATGTATTGATTTAGCCTTTAGATCATTTTATTGAATTGTAATGACCTTTTGAAGAATAATAGATTTTGTTATTAAGTTATATTAGCTAGATTGGCTTTCTATCTTACTAACTTGTAAGTTGAATTCTTAAAAATCATTGCAAACCTTTTGCTTGCAGCACGAAAGATTAACCAACATGCCTTATGACTTCTTGTCAAAGCATTTGCTACCATATTAGCTTTACCATATAGTAATATAAAGTGAGATCATAATCTTTTGGATACTTTACTTATCTAATCTATTTTATATTAAGATTTTTCTTGGTAAACAAATATCGAAGACTTTTATAATTTGCAAATACTTCAAATCTTTTATAATTTGCAAATACTTCAAATCTTTCACTGTATAAATGATGTCTCTATATTTTCAATGCAAAGACAATGACAACAAGTTCTAGGTCATGTTTAGGATAGTTATATTCATGGGTTTAAAGTTAACATAAATCATATGCCACCACTTTTGCTAGCTAGGTTAAAACACATCCCAGACTTATATGTAAAGAACCAAAATAGACTATATATCTTACACTAAGATCAAGAATAATTAAAATTGGGGTTAAGGTTAAATGATCAATTACTTTCATTATGGCTTGCTCATATTTATGATTCACTCAAATTTTATCCCCTTTCTAGTCAACTAAGTCAAAAGTGTTGTTGTTTAAGAAAAGTCTTTTACAAATCTATGATAATACCTCATTAAACCAAAAAAATTTCTGATCTTTGTAACATTCTTTGGTCTATTTCTACCTCTATTTTAGCAAAATCCATAGAAATGCCCAAAGAATTTAACCTCGCTCATCCAGAACTTACATTTACTTTGTTTTGCTTATAATTAATATTTCTTCAACACTTGCAAAGAAATGCGTAATGCCCTTCTTTTGACTTATAATATATTAAAATATTATCTACAAATAACACCATAAATTAATCAAAATAAGGATGATAAATCTTATGCATTAGATTCATAAATGTCACAGAAGTGTTTGTTAGGCCAAATGGCATCCTAATAAACTCAAAATACTAATATCTAATATGAAAGATAGTTTTTGAAATATCTTTACCTCTAACCCTTAGTTAGTAATATCAAATCAGAGATCAATCTTCAAAAAATATCTAAAACCATGTAGTTGATCGAATAAATTATCAATTCTAGATAATAAATATTCATTTTTTATTGTCATTCATTTTAACTATTTATAATCTACAAATAATCTCAAACTTCTATCTTTCTTCTTAGCAAATAAAGTTGGTGCAGCCCAAGGAGAATTGCTAGGTCAAATACATCCTTTATCTTTAACTCTTGTAACTGACTCTTCAACTCTTGTAACTTAGCTAGAGCCATCCTATAACATGCTATTAACATTGGTGCAGTATTAGGATAAGTCTTAATGGTAAAATCTACCTCTTTCTTAAGGGATAATTCAAATAATTCATCAAAAAATACACCCTGAAACTCACTAATTAATATAATAGTTAAAATTGCTAAATCACTAGTGTCATAACTCATTATATTAGGAAATAATCTTAGTGTTCTTTATACCCAACATAGGTGTTATAGTGATTATTCTCTCTTCTTCCAAAGATATGAAATCTTTCACCATCAATTGAATCAATAGTCAACCTTTCTTGGCAATATATAATGGCATTAAAGGAGTAAAACGAATTTATACCAAATATTGCATCATAATTTACCAATTTCATCACAATAAACCCAAAAGTAATTTTGTGACCACCTATATGAAATTCACATTCTCTACATATCCCATCTAAAATTATACCACCTCTAAAAGGTATCTCGACTGACAACATATGTTTTAAAGGTTTAATCTCTAAACCTATGAAAGATACAAGCTTTGAAGAGATAAAAGAATGTATAGCTCTAGGATCGAATAATATTCTAACCTAAGTATTGGATAAAAGAAAGATACTACCTATTATAATATGATTTAGTTGGTCCACATTTTTAATGATAAGATAAGCTCTATGTTGAGTTTTCAGTATTGATGACAATTTTTAGTGAGCCTTCCTCACCTTGGTGATGATTGACTTCTTTAGAATGACTACTTATTATGTTGTTATTGTAGTTGTCTACTCTATTGAGTTTATTGTGATACTAATTGAGTACTCCTCTTATCAGAACTTGTCACTTGACTTAGCACTTCCCAAATATGAACATTAATTTAAATAATAACCTTGTTTTCTTCACTCAAAACACCCCCTTCCCTTAGAATATGCAAGAGAACTCTTATCATCTTGAGTGTTTTTTTAAATAGAACTGATTGTTTGATTTTGTGTTTACTTTAAATATAGACATATATTTCAGTTATGACCTTATTGCCCATACTCAAAACATGCACTAGGTAGATTACAAAAGCGCTGATTGCTTAGAACAAGAAACTAATCCCTTATTTGTCTTTTCATTCCACACTCTGGAAGTCTCTGATCTAAACTCCTCTTCTTTGATTCTACTATTTATTTAATTTATTTTTCATCTTACTATATCATTAAAGCTCATTCAACCACTTCTAAATATTTTTAAAGGTGCAATGGTAGAAACTTATATTAAAGTGTTGGCTTAAATTTATTGACAAATTGCTTAATTTTACCTATTTCCTTAAAGCTCATTAAAGTAGTAAACTGACTTAGAGCTTCAAATTTTGTCTCATACTATGCCACTGATATATTTCTCTAAGTTAGATGAATAAACTCATCTAACAATACATCACAAAATACCTCAAGAAAATATTTGCTTGAGAAGGTGCTTTTAAAAATATCCCATATTGATTGCTCATTTTGCTTAGTAATTTTAATGGTATTCTACCAATAGTTTGCTAGTTCTAAAGCTAAAATATTGTAAGTTTAATTCAAATTTCTTTAGGCGCTTACATAGCATCAAGAATTTTATTAATTTGTTTCACCCATTCTTCAGCAATTAGTAGACTAGCCTTCTATTAAAAGTTAGAGGGTTGAGTTCTCTTAAAGTCACTTGATGCTAACATATTTTGTCCCTTGTTTATCTTGCCATGGTTATAAGATTCATTGCTAGTGAATATATGAAGTACTAAAATAAATTCCCTCATTGTTTAAAAAATTTAACCAATTTCTTCCCTTTTTTGTAAAGAGTAGAGTTCTACTTCTCTATTATTAGAATATTGAAACAAGAGATTCTATATCACAATATTTAAAGAAAAATAATATTATAAAATTACAATACAACAAAATATACCAAATGGGGATCCCAAAATATCCTAACATTCTTTAACTACTTTTAAGGGAAGATTTGTACAATGTAAATCGTTCTTTCCATCTTTAAAGTCTACAAAACTGTAAACTATGCTCTAATACTAAGTTAAAACACTCCAAATTTAGTCATCTAGGTATTTGCTATAATACAATATTTTTTAAAAATTAAAGAAAAACATGTTCATTTCTTTGAAATTATATTCTAAATGCTATAAATTGAAGTTTAATAGTAACTACAATCATTTCATTTCTCACCATATACTCAAATAATTAATAACCATGATTCTTAAATACTAATTGTATATTCATACTTAAACTATATCTTATACATATACACAAAAGTAATCTCACCTTTACAAATACCTTTTCATCATCATAGATTTCAAAATTACTAAATCATTTTTTTGGAGAATTGAATTGTTTATTAACTGTCATGTTCTCTGCATGATCAAAATCTAGAAAGTGGGGGTGAATTAATGCCCAATAGATGTTTATAAATAGGGGTAACTTCATGAATTTAAAATAAATAAAAGTTCAAATAAAATAATTTATGATTCTCAATTACAAATTTAATAAAATATCAAAACAAAATTTAAAAAGAAGTCATTTATAAAATAATATGTTCATGTGTAATCATTTATTATACATAATTTTAATTATTTCATTCTTTGCATACTTTTGTGGCATTATTCATAGGGACCATCGCCCCAGTATGACCTAACGTACTTTAAGGGCATTAGTCTAGAGATCAGCATTATTCATAAGAACTGTCATCTCCATTTCGTCTTTATAGACTTTTACCAAGAGATTTGAATCACATCCATATTAATTAGTACTATATCAGCTATGACCATCACATTTTCATATACTCAATTATTTAGATTTTTATATTTAGATTTTTAATAGCATTTAAAATTTTTACAAATATAGTATTTTCATCAATTTGATAATTTTTCAAAACATTGAAACTTGATATTCTGATAAGTCAACTTATCCGCAAAAACATGATAAATGTTAACACACTTTTTATATTATATTTATAAATATAACATTCTTATAAAAATAACCATTTAAGACTAATTTTAAAAATAATCAATTGAGTTATCATTTATTTACGAATAACAATTACTAACTCATAATATAATACTTAAAACTTATAAAAAAAAAATATAAAACTAAATCACTTAAAGTTATTACAAAAAGTTAAAATTAGATATAACCAAAATAAAATATAAAATTTCTAACCATTTTCATTTTCCTCCGCTCCCTTTCTTTTCCTTCATTTTTTTTTTTTTCGTTCTTTCTTTCCCTCGGCTTCTTCCTATTCTCTTCACCTGCTTGCCATTGAAATTGATTCCATATATGTATGACGGTAAATGACTTAGCCATTCATTTCTTTTGACGCCATGTTTCCGTATCTAAGTTACTGATCATTTTTCATCATTTTATTTATTTATTTATTTATTTTCATGCTACCAATCTACTTGCCGCCTTACTTTGCAACACGTGGCCCTAAAATAAATGAAGGAAATATTAAATATTACAGATTGCTACACTTCAAAAATAAATCCATAATCGTCATCGCTCCACAAACTCCTATTAAATCATTTATCACCCCGGTTTATAATCCATGCAATTATCCATCTCTTTTCTTTTATTATCTGTACACCATGACATTCATCTCAAGCTTCCTTCAAAATCTTCAAATTTCTTTCTTCAAAGCAAATGACGGAAGTGCGTTCGCTATTCTCATCTTCTTTGCTATCTTCACAATCGTTTGGTACACGTGGATATTTAACAAATCCAAGCAAACAATCCCACCTGGCCCCCGCGGACTTCCTCTCATCGGGAACCTTCCGTTTCTCGACCCAGAACTCTACACTTACTTCGCCTCACTGTCCCGCACATACGGCCCCGTTTTCAAGCTCCAGCTTGGAAGCAAGATCGGAATCGTCGTGAGCTCACCTTCCTCAGCCCGTGAAGTTCTCAAAGACCATGACATTACGTTCGCTAACCGTGATGTCCCTGCTGTTGCCCGTGCCGTTATGTACGGTGGACGTGATATCGTGTGGAATCCCTACGGTCCGGATTGGAGAATGTTGAGAAAGATATGTGTTTTGAAAATGCTCAGCAACACAACTTTAGACTCCGTTTACGAGTCACGCCGACACGAGCTACGGGAAATTGTTCGTTATATGTACAGTCGAGCAGGGTCGCCCATCAATATTGGGGAGCAAATGTTTTTAATGATATTAAACGTGATTACCAACATGTTATGGGGTGGCACGGTGCAAGGTTCTGAAAGAGCCAGTTTAGGTGCAGAGTTTAGGCAAACAATGTCCGAGATAACGGAGTTATTGGGGGCGCCGAATATATCTGATTTTTTTCCGGGTTTGGCTCAGTTTGATTTTCAACGTTTAGTGAAGAAGGTGAATAGGTTGACTGCAAAGCTTGATAAGATGTTTGATGTTATGATTGATCAACGACTGAAGATGGATGGAAAAGGTGGGGATAAAGCTGGGAATAGCAGAAAAGAGTGTAATGATTTTTTGCAGTTTTTGTTACAAGTTAAGGACGAAGCTGATTCCAAGACACCTTTAACCATGGCTCATATCAAAGCTTTGCTTATGGTATGTTGTTCATTTCTATTAGTGACGGGAATTCACTCCATTTTATTTTTCAGCCTAATTTAAATTAATTGATTTATGACTTAAAAGTGCAATGTATTTATGGGCAGGATATGGTTGTTGGTGGTTCAGATACAACCTCCAACTCAACTGAGTTTGCGATGGCTGAAATAATTAACAAACCAGATGTTATGAAAAGAGTCCAGCAAGAATTGGATGAAGTTGTTGGCAGAGATAACATGGTAGAAGAATCTCACATTCACAAACTTCCATATCTAAATGCTGTAATGAAAGAGATATTGCGCTTACATCCAGTCCTGCCATTATTAGTACCTCATTGCCCAAGTGAAACTTGCTCGGTAGGAGGCTACACCATTCCAAAGGGTGCTCGAGTCTTCATTAACGTGTGGCAAATACACAGGGACCCTTCGGTTTGGAAGAATCCTTCGGAATTTAATCCAGAGAGATTCTTGAATAGTGGATTGGACTACAGCGGAAAGGACTTCAACTACTTTCCATTTGGGGCCGGACGAAGAATATGCGCTGGCATAGCAATGGCTGAGAGAATGTTCATGTATTCACTAGCCACACTTCTGCATTCTTTTGATTGGAAAGTGCCCGAAGGAGAGAAATTGGATCTTTCTGAAAGCTTTGGAATTGTTTTGAAGCTCAAAACTCCTCTTCTTGTAATCCCAACACCTAGGTTATCTGATCCCGCTTTATACGAGTAACCAAGTAAAATACGTAATATGCATTTATATTGGTGTTCGCGAATCCGTTGTCTTAAGCGTCGAAAAGAGTACTCTCATTACATGAGAAGGATTGTTTCTTTTTGTTATTAATTATTTGTGGTTTGAGGGGTGAGTTTATGAATGATATTTCATTTTTACAGCAGTTGGTACTATATTGTGTGGTGGAAGCCCGGGGCTGCTTAATCTCATTGGGTGTGATATATTAATGGCATAATTATCTATCTTATTTTAATTTTGATACTTGTTGAAATTTGTCACATAAGTTTCTTTTCTTAGAATATTTAGTAATAAATTAGTATTTTATTTTTTATCATTTTCGAATATTTATATTTTATTACAATTTTAGGGTTTATTAGTTAATAACAGGGACATAGGCGTCAATTTTGAAAATTTATACAGTATTTTTTATGACTAATTTTTTTTTTTTTTTTTTTTCCCGAAGAAGTCATGTTAAGGATCAATTCGAGACTTGCAGCTAATAAGATAATCTATTGTTGCTATGTTGAAGAAGTAATTAGCTATTAAAATAAATAGTTTTATGCTCGATAAATACATATTAAAAGTATTAATTAAGAATTTCCAAAGTGGATATAATTGATGTGATATATTAGTTGTATGTCTGCATATATTATTTAATTTTGATGAAAAATTTGTATCTTTTATTAAAAAATTGTGTACTAAAGAACAAAAATTAAATTACAACATTAATTTATGATAAAATTGATTTATACATTTTAAACAATTTTGGTCCGCTTGAAAGGAGGTATGCAAGCCCTTCTCTTCTCACTCTCTCTTTTCCTCTTCTCTCCCCTTCTCCATAAAACTAGAGGGAGATGTCTCTCTAGTTTTAGTTTTACAATATTATCCTTTAGTTTTAGTTTTCTTTTTTCATATTTTTGTTTTCCTTCATTTTTTGAAGACAGATCAGCCTAAATTTAGATTTATGTCTAGATCTACGTGAAGATATAACCACATTGACTTAAATCTTAGATGATTTTGGTTAGTAATGTGTCTTTGTTTAGTTTGTTGTGTTAATAATAATTGGTGTTTTTCATATCTGAAAAGTTCTATAATAATAAAAAAAAAGAAGACACAATACGTTCTATAATAAAAAAAAAAAAGAAAAGAAAAAGTTCTTACAAAAAAATACTAAATAATTAGTCAAAAAGCTAACTAGAATAGTGAGTATATCTGTCAAATGGGCTGATCCGGCTCAACTGGACTCGGCCCACTCCAAATCGACCTTAAGCAAATTGGTCCAAGCCAGTCTATTTATTATGCTTGCTAGCATCTTGCCACTCTAATCCGGTCCCCGAACTGACTTTAATATTATTTAAAATAATTTATTATTATTAATAAATTTATTTTAAATATTATAATTTTAATATTATTAAAATAAATTTTACGAATATTTTATTAGTTTTTTAATTTTTAAATTAAATATTTAAAATTATAAAATAATATGTTTAATATTTAATATATATTTATATTATATAATTTTTTTTAAAAGTAACGAGTCGAGTCGTGAGTTAAGTGAGCTGACGCATTTAACTTGTAGGCTAAACGGCCGGGTCAAATCGATCAACAAAATAAACAGACCGACTTCTTTCAGATCCAACCAACTTAATTAATGAGCCACCGAGAATTTGAGAGCTCTAATGATGCCCCTAATGATGAGCTGTATAGAAGAGCTACAGTAATATTCTAAATGGAGCTCGAGTTGTCATGCATGTTACTTTTACATTGCATTAGTTGTTTTATCTCAATCTCTTTTATTGATCAAAATGTCTTAATGACTGGACTGATTATATTGTATAGATCTGCTGAGTGCAGTGGTTCGAATTGTCATAGATTTATTGTGGATCCAAAAATTGCTATAAATTTGATACTGGTGTGTAATATGTCAATTGTGTAGTGAAATATTTTCCTTCTTTCGATAAAGACTATTATTAGGTGTGCGATAGGTGTATTGTATATTACCATCCTTAAATTTGAGTCCAATCACTCTACAATTTAAAGTCCCTTTTAAATTCGAATTAGAGAAAAAATGGATTGGACCGGGAGTAATTTAAACCTAGCTTGAATTAGGTTATATTAAGGATAAATGTGTAAAATGATAAAGACAATAATTAAGGAAAGAATAAAAGTTATAATCATAGTGGAACCTTAACATATTTAAAAAAAAGTTCAAGGAAATAATATAAATTGAAAAAAGTTGAGGAAGAATACATTTTTTTTTTGTCTCTCTCTCTCGTGCTTTTTCTTTTTCTCTTCTCTCGAACCCCTCGAATAAATATCCTTCTCTCTCATAGAGAATGTTTAATCTTTGTTTAATAAATTCATCACTCCATAAATTTTAGCAATACTTACTTATCTCCTTAATTATTATTTTCATAAATTATTTTAAATATAAATTTAAAATAAGTACATATTTTTATATGCTTTAACGACGTTTTTAGTGCAGTTGTTATATTTTTTTAATACATTAAAATTCATCATTAATTATTATATTAAATACTAAAAATTATTATAAATAGTAAATATAAAAATTTTAACAAATATCTAAAGACACTTGTTAGCAAAATACAATATTATTGATTAGTATTGATCTGAAATTTTGTTTAAGCAACTTATTTGATCAAATTCAGTCAAACTCTACTCATTTATTATGTCACATTGGAAATACTGGTCTTTTGCCTTCAAATAACTATTGAAATTACCTTGAAAAATTCTGCAAGCATAAGAAAACGCGATCAAGAGTGTCGAAGTAGGCTTCTCGGCCAAAAATTCTTTGAGGATCAAGTCAGCTTAATTTTGAGAACATGAAGAAAGAAGTGAGAATTATGACAGCCTTTCGGTCGCTCTCTTCCCCTTTTTGAACTATCTTTACTATTTGCAGACACTAAGAAAATTAAGGTGAACTACAATATAAGCAACGATGTAGTATTATTACCTAATAAAGATGGACAATTAGTGAGCGGACGACAAGAAGGATACGTCACCTTTAATTTAGAACATTTTTAAGCTAGGGATAAAAGTTCCTCTATAGAACTGGGTAAAGCAAATTTTCTATTTTTATAAGATAGCCATTCGTTAAATTCATCCAAATGGCTGAAGGCTCACCTTAGGTAGTAAAATTTTGTATTGAACTCGTGTTCAAGTTGACTTTTCCCTTAAGAAACTTAATCACTACTCCCTTAAGTCTTATAATTGCAATTGTCCCCAAGGATTTTATTATCTTTCTAGTAGATATAAGGGCAAAGATGCTATCCACAGAATTTCTTCTAACCTTAAATCATGGAAAGACAAATTATATTATATTGTTCAGAATTGAGTTGGTGATATCACAGTTGGCGGATTTGTGCGTAATCTTCCCATTATTTTTCAACGACTGAGATTCTTTCGCTATTCTGCTGCTTTTATAGCATTCTATAACATTTCGAGGTTTCTTGTGAAATTCTTATTTCCTTGATATTAATGCTATTCTTATAGGCGAATTCCTTCTCTTTTCTTTGAGGAGAATGACAAGCTTGACGCTGCTTGTTGACTCGATGAGGAAGCTAGAAGTCATTGCGATTACTCAAGCCTAACTTCCTTGCTCGTGTTGCCTTCATTCATGGTTACAATGAAGCTTAAGGTACTCTTTTTATGCTTACTGTAATATTGGATGCCAATTAGCTCTCACCGACTTTTATACTTTCTTGTGCAGTTAATAGGGACAATTCTATGTACAGGGACGGTATTACTAAAGAAGGTTTGTTGGCCAGAAAACCACTTCCAAGAGGGTAGAAATGGTTTGTTGGAAGAGTTTGTTGGTCACCTCTCTCATTGCCATGACCTGAGCGCATCGTCTAAAAGAAAGAGACCTCCTCAGATCCAGTTATTAGGGAACCATACTAGCCTGACTCGAGCCAAAGTGCTATAGATCTAGCCAAAGGGCTACAGAGAGCCTGCGAGTAGCCCGTTAAAGGCAAAGGCAAGGATAAGGTGCAAGACGATGTTGCTTCTGTGGCGAATGAAGGCGAGGAAGATATTTCCCCTACTCTTGCTCCACTCCAAACATAAAAAGCATTGTACCACCCATTCTATCTACTACTCTAATTTCAGTTGGCGGTCTTGTCCATGTTTTTATAACATTTCATTAGCAAGTGCTCCTCCATCCACCGACAATTTTCATATCCATCTACCTGCCATGGTTAACCCGCTAATCACTTCCATGAAAGAAGAGGACTTTTCTGCAAATAAAAATTCTCCATGTTTAACCTTGCGCTTGATGTTGCCAAGAACTTCGTCGTGGTAACTCTTTCTAACACCTTTTAATTTTGGAACATTTTTTAACATGTTTCGTTTCTATCTTTCTTTCCCATAATATAATATTCTTTCCAAAGGCGGTGTCCATGACTCCAACTAGGGGATTATTTCGTTCAAAAAATATGTCAAAATGGTAGGAAAGAATGTTGCAAAGGAGCAAAAGCTTTATGGTGAGATCAGTGAGCACAAAAAAGAGATAAAGGGCATCATGGAGAGAGCGGTGAGCACAAAATAAAGAGCATTAAGGAATAAGTGAACATGTTAAGCGCTCGAATTACTGGCTCTAGAGAGAATAATGAACTCGTCCAAAAGCGACTTGAATCCGCTCGTTATGAAATGGTGGGTCTGGCGAAAAATAACGAGGAATGAAGGACAAAATATAAAAGCATTCTCTGCAAAGCTTACCTTAGAATCTGAATATGCTAGACTTATCGTTTTTGAATCCAAGGCAGAAATTTTGCAGGTTCAACTTATATTCCCCAGTTTGAGTTGAGGAAACGGAAAAAGTTCAATGAACTCGTCTTTGAGTCTAGGTTTTCCTATGGACTGGGCGTGTTCTTTGAGAGATACCTATGAGATAAACTTGAGCGGATGCATTACGGGAACAACATTGAGGAAGCCGGGAACAACATTAATCCACCAAGCTTTGTATTGATTTTATGTAGAATATAAGCTAAGTATTGATTATTAATCCTTATAGGAGCCATGTACTGAGTAATAATTCTAAATTCAGTAAGATTTTTTATTTTCATAGACCATAAATATCAGATCTTTTTTTCTCAAGAAGAAACTATAAAATTTTAGAAAGTTTAGATTGAATCTCTTTAAATATTTTCTTCACACCAACTATAAAAAAAGAACATCTAAATTTTAAATCTTTTCAAACACATCAAATGGAGGATCTATGGCAATTTCTTTTATATTTTTACATTTGATGAGATCTCAAGCAAGTTCATAGATATCATAACGTGCAGACGAGTAAATTATTGCTTTATTTTAATTCTTTGACACTAATTTAGAAGTTTTTTTAATTGCCTCCATATTTTTTGTGAAAAAATTTTGAAATAGGAGGAGATGAGTTAAGGTAA
>JAWDEX010183097.1:0-13768 GCA_035221805.1 Trichilia hirta | reverse complement strand
AGATGATCTTGACACCTGACCTAAATTCTATACTCAAACTTGATGAAAGGCTTGTTTTGTTAGGATATATTAGTTAATCTAATCTCAGAGTTAGAATGAAGTAGCATTAAACTAAATTCTAGTATTGGAATCTAACTTTGATTCTTGACGTGACATTCTTGACCTCTAAGTCAAGGTAAAATAATCTTCGGCTACTTTTTATTATTCTTTTCAAAAAAATAGTTAATCAAACCTTAAAATTATGATAAAATATCATATCCGTTATTCTTAAATTAGGCTCCACAATATTTATTCTCAATAAAGTTAAAATATTTACGGGAGTAATTTTTTTTTGGGTTTACGCACTCCAAGTCCACGTATCTCAAGCACACAATTAGAAGAAAAGGGAAAAGATCCTACCATAATTCAAACTCTAGTAATATGATAGCATCAAGAAGCATTTATCATCCTACTAAGATAATTTAGAATAGTCTTGTTAAATTTTCTGACATCAATCATTGTTGATATTATTGTCTTTCTTTTTCGTCAAGGTCAAGAAAAAGAAAGACAATAATATCAAGAAAGAGATTGACGTGAGAAAAAAATGTAATAAGGTTATTTAAAATTTTGCTAAAGTTTTTGAAAGAAATTCTCTTCAAGATTGGTGTGAAAAAGAATTTATCCCTTCACCTCTTATTTGTATAGTAAGATTCAAAATTAACAAGGTTATTCTGTTACGGAACAAATCATTTCAGTCCTTTCTTTTCTTTGTTACTTTGCAAAAAATAAATAAAATAAAATTCATAAAAAATTAAAAATTTATAAAAGAAATCTTGTAAAAAAGGGGATGAGTTACATTTTACTTTTAAAAAGTTATTATAAAATTTAAAATTAGATTTTGCTAACAAGTAATTTTAGAATATTTGTTAAGATTTTTATATTTATTATTTACAATAATTTTTATTATTTAATATAGTAATTAATAAGTAACTTTTATTAATTTTAATGCATTAAAAATTACAACTCACCAAATATAAAAATTTTAACAAACACTCTAACAGCACTAGTTAGCAAAACTCCTTAAAATTTTATTTTTTAATTATATGGGCAGTCAATTTTGTTAGAAAAATAATAATTTAAGAATTTGTATAAAATAAAAATAACAATTATCTTTCCATTTATTAATTAATAAAATTTGTGAGTCTTTTCCGCAATTTTCTAGACATATTCCGTCGCTTTCGATGGGTTCGTTTAGTACCAATGGGAAGGAGTGGAAGTTAGTGTGGCATTGATCAGGGCCGCAGCGCCCTCGAATGTTTCTGTGGCTTACTCTGAATCGAAGATTGTTGACCAATTCGGAGAGACTAAGGAGAGGTCTGTCCCTAAGTGCAAACTGTGAGCTTTGCCGAGGAGGTGAGGAAACTATTGCTCATGTACTTAAGATTGTCCTATGGCCCCGGATATTTTGGTAAGGCGTGTTCCACCAAGGTTATGGGCTTTGTTCTTTTTCTCTTCCTTTGTCTAATATATCTCCCACGTCGTCTTTATAGTTTGGAGAGAATTGGTGCATGTGTTTTAAGGTTGCAGCTTGGTTTATTTCGGGTACGAGAAATCGAACTATTTTTGATGATAGAGTGTTTAGGTTATCATAATCCGGTTAATACAATTTGGGTTAAGGCCTAAGAAATTTCTTCTGCCTTTCAGTTGGCTAAAACTAAAGGGTTACTAAGAGGAAAGGAGGAGATTTACGTGGGCTGGCAGTTCCGGGTTACAACTAAAGACAGATGGGATTTTTAAGAGTTCGAGTAGTAAAGCTATATATAACAGGAGGGCCAATTGTCATCTATTCTACGATTAAGGCCATGTCATGGGGAGTATTTAAGGTTTACAGTTGGCTTGGGAGAGAGGTTACAGGGAACCCATTCTTGAGATGGATAGCATTTGGCAGATGGATAGCACTTCGGCGATTTTCTGATTAAGGAGCAATCTCCTCTTGTTAATTTGTCATACTTAGATAATATTGCTGCAGGAATGCTGTGAAGTGGTGGTGTGGAATACTTCTTTTGGGCTAGGCTGGAAATTATTCTTCATTTGGGCTTTTACATGTTGGCAGAATACTTCTTTTGGAATCGGACAGTTATTAATTCAGGATGTCGTGGGCATTGAGGTTCCTAAAATTACTTCGAGAAATTCTTTAATCCGTTTGATTGAAAAAATGGATGACGAAAGACTTCCCGAATAGCGGAGACAGATGAGGGTTTTGTTTAAGTGGTCTTTTAACTTTTTTTTTCCTTCTAATATTAGAATATAAAAATTTTAAATCTTAAATGTCAACATAAAAATATATTAATATCACTAAAATAAATATTGTCAAAATTCTTTTTTAATTTTATTTTTTAAATTATAATAAAAACATAATAATCGCAAATGAAGCATAAACAAAATTTAGAATTATTGTATATTTTTTAGAATTTTATGGATTGTATACAAAATTGAATGGATTCACATTGACTACTACATAGCTTAAATTTTAAGATTTTTATTAGAATTCTTAATTTTTTTTTTAACTCTTGTTTTCTAATTTGGAGTTAGAATTTCATTTTCTTGGATAAAAACTTTTAAATTTTTATTAACGTATACAAATATATAAAATATTACTATATATAAGAAATATTATCTAAGAAATTTATATAATAATTTATTATTATTTTTACATGTATTTTGTTTTTATTAAAAATTATAAAAATTAAAGGCAATTTATAAAATATGTAATAACATCATTACGGATAAGTATGAATAGAATTAATATTTTTGTATTAATAAATTATATAAGTTGATTATCAAATTTATTTAAATAACAAAAAAGTAAAAGTAAAAGAATGGATGTGAATAAAGTGCATTCAATAATGTTTATAGTTATTATAAATTTTTTATAAATAAAAATATTAAAAATTATAAAAAAAAATTTATAATTATAACGAAAAGGTCAAAAAAAAATTGCAAGAACGTGACCAAACATAAGAGAAATACTTGATTCAGATATATTATTTTTAATTAACTATATTAATTATTTTTTAAAAAACTATATTAATTAATTAATTAATATTTTCTGTGTTTTTGTGTATTATTATATGAGTTTTATTAACGAGTGTACTTACTTATATTTATTATTTATATTAATTTTTTATATTTAATATTATAATTAATAATAAATTTTAATCTATTAAAAAATTATAAAATTTTTTACAAGCGACACCCTTCTTATGTTCCCCGTTTCTCTCCTAATCATCAACGTTTCTATTCACATTATTCAAAATCTAGCCGTTACTATGTTTTTCTGTTAGACAACTTCCATCACTGAGATCTCTGTCTTTTCTACATCTCTGTTTTGCCATTTAATTCATTAGACCAATTTTCCTCGCGAATGAAACGACTAAAAAGGATTTTATCAAGATATATACACATCCATCGATTTAATGAACACTAGACTGAAGCATAGGAAAAAATTCTCCTTCATTAACCGTCAAAATTTTCACCTTCAACTCGCTTTTGGAAAAAGTTCTCGATCTCTTTCTTTTATTTTCTCTGGGTTTCTCTTAAATCTTTCTCCATTCATGGTTTTAACCTTCTTGTCAATCTGTAAACAATAGTCACTTCATGTTCTGATACTTGATCCACAGCCCATATTCTGAAATTGATTGATTATAGATTTTTGTTCCTCCATTCATGGTTTTTAACCTTCTTCTCAATCGTTACATCCCATTCGCAACATATTTTGGTTCTTGATAGAAGCCCCGTCTTCTGAAATTGATTGATTACATATTTTCGTCTAACAAATTGTTGTGCTGTTACAACACTAAAAGGGAAATTTCCATTTTTGAGAGCTCAGTACTGGTGGTTGGATGTGCTCTGTTTCCGTTTTAACACTTTCCTTAAAAGTGAAAGCTTCATTGATTAAATATCTCTTATATTTTCTCTCTTTTCCGATTTTCTCGTTCCAATCTTGTGGTTATATAGCAAACTGAAATAAAAATACGATGAAATATACAGTTAATATATTCTTATTTTTTGAATTTATATATCTAATTATTTTCTTTCGATATTTTAATCGATTCTTTTTTTTTTTCGTTTTATCTTTTCTTCATTTCCTCTCTTTGTTGCATGATCTCTTGATTTTCGCTGATTTCTCGTACCCACCTGTTAAAACCGTTGCATTTTCCCTCTCTCTTGTTAAAGATCTTTTCTTTCTTCTATTCAGCACTTTTACGAGCAAATCGAACAGAAACCAATTACTTTCTCCAGAAACTTTCGTAATCTTTTTTCCAGGGAAACAATCAGAAATGATGGGTAGTTCTTGGTTTCTCAACTTTTTATTGTTTTTTGGTCTCTTGGGATCTTGTGTTTATGGTCTTGGTGTAAACTGGGGGACTATGTCTACTCACCAATTGCCTGCAAAGACGGTGGTGCAAATGTTAAAAGACAATGGAATAACAAAAGTAAAGCTTTTTGATGCAGATGAAAGAACTATGAGTGCGCTTGCTGGTTCTGACATTGAAGTCATGGTTGCCATTCCTAATAAAGAACTTGAGGCCATGAATAGTTTTGATAGTGCCAAAGAATGGGTTAAAAGGAATGTCACCCGATACAATTTTAAAGGCGGTGTTAATGTCAAGTAAGCCAATTTTCAGATTTCTTGAGCTAATGATCTGGGTTGTGTAATTTTAGTTTTTTCTTTTTCTATATCTTGTGTTTCGTTTCTAATCTCTGTGTTGCAATCTCATCTATATACAGTTAAATTTGAATGGATTTTCTGTTGATTGAGCAAAGTGTTGAAGAAAGTTTTGTGTTGGTATTTCTTGGTATATAGAAATATATGGGCTGATGATGCAGTAGAAAAGTTCATGTATTGAAAATGGTGACCATTTAGCGTCTTTGATTTGAAACATGGTATTGTTGGTGTGATGGTTATTGATTTTATTTACATTTCTTTTTCTGTATTTATTATAATTGAACTGCTCAAAAATCGTGGGCGTTCTTGAATTCTGATGATTCTCCAATGCCTTAAATCTTATAATCTATTGATTCTAGGTGATTTGACATGAAGTAAGATACTGTTCTTTTGTTGTGTTTTGTTCCAAATTAACAGCGAGATTTGTTTAGTGTCAATTGTCATTGCTAGATATTGTTTTATTCTTTCCCTTTTAGACAATGATAGTATCTCATCTTGCTCATGAAATTCAGACAATTCGATTGTTGTAGTTTGGGAAGAAGTCACATTATCTGGGTGGGTTGGGTTGGGTTCTTTCTCTCCTTGTTTCACCCTTCTGAAATTCGATTCCTTTTGCGCATCATACTCATTCATAGAATCATATACAGATATGAATTCACATCCGTGTCTCATTAAGAGAAAAATAAAGTGTATTTATTTTGGTAATCAAATAGAAATTGTTTATTCGTTGACTTATTTTTTTAAAGCGGTTAATAATTGTTTATTTGTAAAGTAATTGTTGATCTAGTGTGCATTGATGAGCGGCTAGCAATTCAGCTTGCTCATAAATGACATCAAAATTCTGATAACTATTAAGGAAAGGAAAAGGAAATTTGGAATCCTGGAGAAACAAATTACAACATGTAATATTCATCAACTTTTAGTTTCTTTTTCAGTCTGTGAATTGAGTATATTAGATTCTTCAAGTGGAGCTCTTCTGAGGGCGTCTTATTGTGGAAAGATAAAGGAAGAACAAGAAGTTGTTAGTCACTGCGAAAGCCAACTGCTGATAACATCAGTTGTGAAAAGATTTAATTCATGTATATTTAGAAACAGAATGATAAAAGCAGTAAGAAGTTGTGATAGATTTTTGATGAATCGTTTACCTTTTCATACCAAGCCACATTACTGGCCAAGAGGCATAATTTAAAGAGAGCAACAATGCTAAGAGCAAAGGCATAGTTTAATGGAGCGACAACGTTGACAGTTTAATGACTTGACCTATCATTCATTTGTTTAGCTCCGTTTCTTAGAAATCTTAGTTGTGATTATTTTTTCATTTGCAATTGATTTATTGGACCCTAATCATTCAGTTCTTCATACTTCGTGAATGCAAAGCTGGTAATAAATCAAAGTTGGTTATTTTGTTTTGTGTGTTTTGCTAAACATGAACCACAAAATTTTTGAATGTGAGAGTAAAATATTTCACCCTCACAGAAAGGAAGCTTCTCTATTAATTTCTCTTTAGTCGTAAGTGAAGAATCTGATTCTTATTCATAGTGTACTCATAAAAAAATCTGCTGAAGAATCCACTCAGGAACTTTTCGCCGTTTAGTGGAAATTCTTCTTGTAAGTGGTGAATGGAACAAGATTCCTGGCTTGTCTGTCAAAGCTTTACTAAAAGTCAGGAATACTATAGTGCATTTTACTTCTGATTTACTTGTGAACATAAGGAATATGCTTGAGTACTTTCACAGTGGCAACCAGTTGTTCTCATTTTCATGACACTCGGTTGAGAAATTTCTGTTCATCAATCAATTTATGATCTCTTGGCTGTCACATATTTATTTATTTTTTTGTCTGTTAATCTTATTCCAATCTTGTGCACAGATATGTTGCTGTTGGCAATGAGCCTTTCCTTAAATCGTACAACGGCACATACAAAAACACCACCTTCCCAGCACTTCAGAACATTCAAAATGCTCTCAATGATGCTGGGTTTGGAGACTCGGTGAAGGCAACTGTGCCCTTGAATGCTGATGTCTATGTTTCCCCAGACAGCAATCCTTATCCGTCTTTTGGGAAATTCCGAACAGATATTACTTTCCAAATGGGCCAGATTGTTGATTTTCTGGCTAAGAACAGAGCGCCTTTCACTGTAAACATCTATCCTTTTTTAAGTTTATATGGAAATGATAACTTCCCTTTTAACTATGCCTTCTTTGATGGTGGTACTTCCATTGTTGATGGTGGAAATGGGATTGAGTACACAAATGTTTTTGATGCGAATTTTGATACTTTGGTCTCGGCTCTAAAAGCTGTTGGACACGGCGACATGCCTATTGTGGTTGGAGAGGTGGGTTGGCCTACAGATGGAGACAAGAATGCCAACAATGGTAATGCTTATAGATTCTATAGCGGGCTTTTACCAAGACTTGCAGCCAACAAAGGCACCCCACTCCGACCTGGATATATCGAGGTTTACTTGTTCGGTTTACTCGATGAAGATGCAAAGAGTATCGATCCTGGAAATTTTGAGCGACACTGGGGAATCTTCGGGTATGGTGGAAAACCTAAATTTACAATGGATCTCAGTGGTCAGGGTCTAAACAAAATGCTTGTTGGCGCAAAGGATGTGAAATATCTCCCCAACAAATGGTGTTTGTTTAATCCAAATGCCAAGGATGTAAGCAAACTGACAGATAACATAAAGTTTGCTTGCTCCAATGGAGATTGCACAGCACTTGGATATGGCTCCTCTTGTAATAACTTGGGTTCTAATGGGAATGCTTCCTATGCATTCAATATGTATTACCAGATAAATAATCAGGATGACTTGGCCTGTGGTTTTCAAGGTCTGGCCACAGTCACTACACAGAACATATCAACAGAGCAATGTAATTTCATCATCCAATTATCTCCTAAATATGCTTCTGCTCCTGCTGGTTCTTCTTCTTCTCCTTCTTTAAGCCCCTCACTCGCGGGCTTAGCATTTATTATGGTATTAAGATTCATCATCCTCTAAATTTATATAAGTCGATACCTCAAACATATCTTTCATCCATTTTTTTGTTCATTTTTTGATAGTTTATTGCTACCTCAAAGCTTATTTAGCTACATTTGTTTCTATTGATTATTCGATTACACTTGATTGATCAAATTTCTTAGCTTCCCATTGTCTAATTGTTTGCTTTGGGGATCTTCTTATATATCCTTTTGCACAATTTTCTTGTTGCTTATCCGGAGTTTTGGATGATTGAGTGATGCTTAAGTCTGCGACTGTAAATTTGGGTGACAGTTGGGTTCGACATGTTGTATTCTATCATGTCAAATAAAAATATAATATATTTTTAATTAATTTAAATTCAAGTTATTTAATTTTTTTTAATAATTGAAAATTCTAACTTGATACGATTATTAAGCCGTGGACAATAATTGTGTCACTCACTCACTTATTTATTTATTTATTTGCATATTTTAAACTTTATTTTTTAAATTTTATAATATTACATACTCTAATAATAATCAATTTTATTGTAAGTATAAGTAAACATCTTTTAAAATCTGAAAAGTATATCTAAAATTCTTTAAAATATAAAATAAATTTATTGAATAATTAATTAATTAAAGATTTTAAGATCACATAATTACTTAAATAATTAATTTCATATATATAAGTTTATTAGTCAAAAATGTTAAATTAAATTTAACCTTATTAATACTTGTGTTTAAAGCCAATTTATATCGAATTAATATAAATTGATTAATCGTATCATAAATTGCCACTAATTATAATAGCATATCACGATTCTAAGAATCTTATATCCCAAAAATCTAATAACAATAGTAGCGAGTTGTAGAACTGGGAGAAATAAATACACCATAGATAATAATTTTATTCAACCTAACTAATACAACAACAATAGATTCATAATATTGTCAGAACAACACATCCAACACATATTATGATCAATCAAAACATAAATTAATACTATAATCAATTGGTTAAATCCTTACAATCATACTAAAAAACAACGAGAAACAATGGATAGTTTCGTGTGTCAATAACTTGAATAAAGAAAATAAATATAAATAAGTGAGAGGTTGATAATATTAACCACCTAAATAAGATATACTCATTTATCAAATAATTAAATTATTTTTATTATGTTAATATTAGAAACCTCAAATTATATTTTAATATTAATATTCTAAGTGATATGATAGCAAGTTTGATAGTGTTACGTTATTGTATTTTTTAATTCTTTTAAATAATATTTTTTATAAAATTTTTAAAACTAAAGGCCTTATTTCAATTTGCTTGAATTTACTTATAACTGATTACATTTTACTTTTTAAAAAAATTATAATATTGATAAAAATGACTTAATTTTATATTAAAAAAGGAAATTTTTATCACAAAATTACTTAATTTGACTTTTAATATTTTACAAATTTATAAAACTTTTACCTAAATACCTTTAGGCTCTCTTAAAATTTTATAAATTTAATGAGGATATAATTAAAATAATTTATTATAAAAATTTAATAATACCAAACGTATTTTGAAAAAATAAAAAAGGTAACTCCTCCCTTACTTCTATCTTTTAACTTTTTTTTAAAGTAAAAGTTACTTTTAAAAGTTAAATCAAACAAATTTTAATTTAACTTTCAACTTATAAGAAAAAATAATTTTTTTATAGGTAAATTCAAACAAGACCAAAGGATAAAGTAATATGATATTGGTAAATAAGTTATTGTATTACTTGAAATAGTAATATTTGTTAGTGTTGTATACCATAAAATCATTCATATTATCGATTTTGAGCATATTGCATTGAGTTACTATAATAATATGTATTGTATACATATTTTATTAATAAAAAAATTATTTTAATTCATGTGTATATGTTACTTCTTCTATCTAATCATACTAATAATAAAATATACATATAAATTGTTCAAAATAATTGAATTGTTTAAATAATTTTTTTACAGATGTAATTTTGACTCGGCATTGATATTATAGTATAGGCACACTAAATGTCTTTGGTAAATATTATAAGATGATATTAGTGCGAGTGATATGATAGTCATATTATTATGACATTAGTATAAAATAATAATTAGAGAATTATTATTTGAATGTGACCAAAATTATGATAAATTACACGAAAGTATGTTGTCAATAATTCATCATTAAATTATATGAGTGTGTTAATTACTTCTTAGATCTTAGACGTCATAGTTGTTAATCGATATAGCTCCATATGGTTCATATGGTATATAAATACGAAACTAATCATGTCTTGTACATAAAAGCTAGTTTAGTTATGTGTTATTTATATCGAAAAGTAAATGGCTATCAGATAGAATTTGTTAACTCTACATAAAGAATTTTGAGGTGCCGTTGACTCGGTTTAAGTTTGAGTTTCTAGTCGAATATTAGTAAATAAGTGAAAACAAGTCTTTGGCCAAAGTACAAAACTCATACGAAGAATTCGAGTGATAAGTTTAGCTCGTATTGACTAATTATTTAAATATAACTACATTTAAGATTTTTTCACTCGTGAGCCCTAATTTGATTGATATTAGACAAATAAAAAAAATTATTCACATAAAATCTATAATTTATTACAAAAGATTCAATAAAGATTTTTTTTATTATAATTTAGGGGCTATGACACATTTTAGATATTAACCATGATCGTTGAGCATTCAAATAGTTTTAAACAAGATCAATGAGACTGATTTTAACTCACGACTAATATCATAATGAATCTAAATTTTGATATAAACGTTAACTTTTCTTACTATTAGAGAGAATAAATAATATTCGCAAGAGAGTTAATATTTTCAGAGATATTATTTGGCCAAAAAAATCGTAAATAGTTTATGCGTTAAATAATTCAATGAATCGAGAGTTTAAGAAATTAATTTAATTATAATTTAAAATAAATTACAATATTTTGTAAATATTTAAAAATATAAATAAAATCAAAATAAATTTGATCAAAATAAGTTTGATTAAATTTAAGATTGATTTATAATTTTTTAAGTTTGAGGGCTTAAGTGATATTTTATATTTACTATTAAAAAACTTGTTAGATAAATTTTGGGACCTATTTGTCTTTGACTAAAAAGGCTAGGGATATTTTAGTAAATAAAAAAATATAAAAAGGCCAAATTTTTAATTAAAAAATAGAATTTTCATCTTTTTCTTCATCAAGCTCTCTCTCTCTCTCTCTACAAGTGGCCAAATAAGAAAAAGTTAAGAATTCTAATTTTTTAGAGACATCAAGCGTTTGGTATTGATTCTTCATCCTATAATCATTAAAAGTTAGTAATTATACAATTAATTTGATTAATTCTACTTAAAATGCCTAAAAATGGATAAAATACGTACCCATACTTATTTTAATGTTCAGCATATCTTCATAACATTCAATATTAATATATCAGTTAAAATTTTTGTTTTTACTCTTTTATTCTATTTATTTTTTTGAAATATAGTCTTATAATTTTATTTTATTTATTTTTTTCAGATATAGATTTACTATTTTATTAAAGTCAATAAAAAATACAATGGTTGCAAATCTATCTTTATTCTGCCAATGAAAAAAGAAAAGAAGAAGAAAAAAAGATAAAACTCTTCTTCATTTCACTCCTTTTCAAATTTTGATATAGAACTTTCATTAGAAATACAACCCATTAACAAATACTACTTGGTACTCGTATAAAAGAGGGAACCTTTCAATTATACACCCCCAAAACCCAACCAACAAAACAATCCCACTTGGATTTTGCTTTCATTTTTTTATTTTTTAAATAAAAAATAAAAAAATTTAAATTGTAATACCCTGCCTTTTTAGCTTATGGGTATTTTGATCATTTTATTCTAAAAAGATATTTTTGTTTATTTTTAAAATTTTATGGTTAGGTGTTATTACTGGTTAAATAATCCATATTGATGTTCATAAGTGCTTCGAGAGGTTTTTGATAAAATTGATTAAGTTTTAGATAAGTACCCTTAAAGTCTTAACTGCACACTCGAAACTTTCAAGTCAAATTATTGTTGATCAAAAAATTTAATTAACGAGTCACTTATTTCTACTTTAAAAAGACTCAGAGATGGTTGAATAGAAATTAACTGAAGAAAATTAAACATCGAACAAAAGAGAAAATAACTTTGGACAAAAATACCCTTATTCTATAATTTTCTTCTTTATGGCTTCAAGGGCAATTTTGTCCATTAAAACCTTTTATAAACACACCCAAATTAGGAGAACTGTAATAACTCTATTTTATAGTATTGATATAGTTTGAATTAGTTAAGAAATTTCTTAGATGAAATTTTTTTTATTTTGATTCGAAGGCAAAATGGTCATTTATATCTCAAGACATTTTGATCATTTAAAAAATAATTGTTCAAGTGATAAAATTGAGTTAATAGCTTCATATTAATATGTTATTGGTAAATGGGGATAGTTTGAGGATTATGTTTTTAAGAATTCAATATATCAAAAGTCTAAAAAGAATTAAAAGGTGTAAACACATCAAAACATATTTCAAAAATATGTTCCTTTAATTAAATAAAAAGACTAAATATGAAAGTATAAAACTAGAATCAAGAAAACATACCACTAATCCTTTAATGTTAATCTCTTAACTTTAGCTAGAAGATTAGAAAAATATAATAAAAGAGATATATATCCTAAAAGCCAATCATGATGTAATTTGTAATTATAATATTATAAATCTCTTGTAAATCTTATGACTAATAAAATGAGTATTTTTTATTATACTATCTTTTATCATATTTGTATATGTTTGATTTATATACTATGATAAAGCTCATGGACTGTATGTAATACACATTATTATAATGAGTTCATATTTATGAGATTTTGTGTTAATAGTATCATTCCTAAATATTCTTAGTCATAAAACTATAAAAAAGGGGCATTTATAGTATTAGATAGAGTAGTATATACTATCCTTGCTCTATATATGATAAATGATAATCGATCTCATAAATTACTTATGTAGTGACACTAAAAGAAGTATATAGGTGCTCATTGGTCGAGTATGAGTTCACTAAACAAACTCACACAATTTATTCAAATGCTAATTACACTTAATTGTCAATTAGATAATCATCGTATTAGTCGTATAAATGATCCTTAGACTTAATAACATTATGATTATCTTATAAATGAATTATCATACTTTAATACTACTCATGACAAGTCTGAATTAAGGCTTATGATAGGTAGTTATTGAGTATAGTAAGATATTTATAGAGATATGTGAATATTTGAGTAAGGATCCATCAGCCTTAGTGTTTGAGGTAGAATACTCTATGTAAATAATACAGATTTGACTTACAAAATTCTTGACCAAGGTAATATATTTTGTTTGACTGAGAAGTGTACTCTCAATGATGATACATAATAGAGTCATTATTTAATATTTATGATACATAGTATCAAATCTAAAAGAGTTTGCTGATATTAGTCTACTCCTGATTTGATCAGAGCATTGTGTGATGGAAGGACTGAATTATACAGTAACTGATGACGAAAAAATTCATTTATTAAAGCTTTATTCTTTATTATAATTTGAAGACCGTATTGTATGGCTAGGTGTTAACATTGGTCTGTGAATATATTTGATTAATCTTGTTAAAGATTAATTAAATAAAAAAAATTAAATAGTTTAATTTAATAATATAATCTACTATCGGCTTTACAGTAAACCTACTGAGTCTGTCATGAATTATTTTAAATTTTTTTTACTTAAATTATGCATCACTTAAATATATTAAGTAACGATTATTATAGTAATTAACCTAAACTTATGTATGGTATAAGTGATAATAGTCAAATATCTTATCCTGACAAATAAAATTTTGACAAGTGGTATAATCTTGGCTTTACAAATATAAGGTAGATATGCATGAGATGTCTATCTATATTGATCACATATTTAGCATCATATTTTTTAAAATTATATATTTAATTAATTGTTAATTAAATTGAAAAATATATGTTGGAATTAGCTTATACAAAAAGCTTTATA
>JAWDEX010183086.1:0-11921 GCA_035221805.1 Trichilia hirta | reverse complement strand
TGAAGATCGTTGGTGACTAGTAGCATTATAATTTCCAGGTCAGAATTTTAAATCAGCTCGGCTAGAACAATCACTTAAATTTCTAATCTTGCTTCGCGACAGCAGAAACTTGGTGGACTTATGTTGATAATATCTACCGATCTGAGACCTGTTCTAACTGAAGTTTTTCGATCCCATACATCACTAAGCAGAAGGCCTAGCCTGGCTGTGGTCGCCTCGGTATCTTGACGCTCGCCTCGATTATCGAGGCGACCTAACCTTGATTATCGAGGCGACCTAACGCCTTTATTTCAAAAATAAGAGTTGTGGGTGGGATCGACAAATACGCTGTTTAAGTAACTGTTTAGGCGTCCCATCACGTTAGGTTGTACCGTGCCCTACAAGTTGTAGTCACTCGTTGTTACACCAGACCTAACTTAAAGGAGTGGTGAAAAGATTGACCTAACCACCATACCTGCTCTTATCTAATCAAACTCTCATTTTCTGATGCTCACACGTGCAGAGGCCTTATAAAGGGTGAAAGCAATGCATGGAGGAGGATTCTTAGAGAGGGGGAATTCCTAGAGAAGGACATTTTTGAGAGATTAAGAAAGAGATACTGTACTTACAAATATTTTCTGAGCTCAGCCTTCCGGGTCTGTAAAACACTTAAATACTCATATTTTTTCTCTTTTCATTTGGTCTTAAACTACTCACTGACTTGAGCGTCAGAGTTTATTCATCAGTAATTCGATTTCACTCTTAACTTATTTTTTTGTGATTTTAGATAATATTTAAAAAAATTTTACATTAATTATTTTTTGTGATTTTAGATAATATTTGAAAAAATTTTACATTAATTACAACAATAAATTTGTGTGATATAACGAATTTTTTATTTTTTAAAAATTTAAACATCAACAATGATCATTCCCTAACTTCTGACAGAGTCTGCGTCTCTGGTGCAAAGTGTCCTTTTAAGACTAGAATCGTATATAATAATATAGTAGTTAGACAAGTCCACTGAGCATGTGACCCAATGCTTGCTCTATCTATTGCAAGGTATGAACAGATGGTCCACTATACTTTATGGCCTTAGCAAATTCAGGACATCACCAGCCACACAATAAAATCATGTTGGTGCTGTGGTAGAACAGGCCTTGCTCGAGGGCTCTCGTCATTTATCCGTTTCAAGCAATCTTAAAATATAATTGAATAATATCACAATATAACTAAAAAGAATTTAACACAAATTTAGAGCATAAATTGAATAAGATAGTGATTTTAATAAGAAAGTTGTAAAAGCAAACTTAGTCATGATAAACTAATTCTACACTACAATGTCCAAATGTACTATTGTAGTTAGGCTAGCTATTGAAGATACTTGTTGATATACTGTATATTATTTAATTAGATGTATATTAGAAAAGGGATTTGAATAAATTTAATTAATAAAAAGATTTCAAATTGTCACATACAAAATCCTCAAGCCACGAATGTTTTTAGATGATATCACTAATCCATGTAAAAGTTTTAAAATATTTAACTTTAAATTTAAGAATAATATGCAAATACATACAATTTTAATTAAATAAAATAATATTTAAAAAATAATATATGCAAAAAATATATATAATGTATACTGTAATAATAAATAAATTGTTATTTAAATTAAATAAAATAAAAAATATAATGCTATATAACAAAAATAAATAAAAGAAAATTTAAATTGATTAAATAAAATACAATTTAAATTATATGTACTAAAATTATTTAAATTTTAAAAAAATAAAAATAGGCAAATTGTCTATTCTCCAGAATTTGGGCAATTCCTGAACTTGATAAGAATTTATAAAAATTGGGTAGAAAATCAATTTTTCGACCAACATTTTACTAAAAAATTTCACAAATTAATATTTTTCACAAATTTAATATAAATAAATAACTCTAACTTAATATCTACAAGTTTATTCCCCAAAAATTCAATACAAATAAGTCTGTATATATTAGATTTCAATTGAATAGGTAAATTGCCTATTCTCGAACATTCATGTTCGAGAATTTCATAAAATTTGGGCAATTCTCGAACTTTATGAGAATTTATAAATTTGGCTAGAAATCAAATTTCCAGCATGCATTTCACCAAAAAATTTCATAAATTAATATTTTTCATAGATTTAATTAAAAAAATAATTCTAACTTAATATCTAAAAATTTATTTTTTAAAATTCAATACAAATAAGTTCGTATATCATTATTTCTTTGTTATTTTCATCATAAAATACAAGTAAAATTCTTCAAAAATTTAGTTTTCACAAATTTTTAGTGCTTGATTAAGAGAATTTTAACTAAAAAAATGAAGTGGTAAAGTAAGTTTGGATTAAAAGGAGGTGTGTTTTGTGATATGAGAAGAGTGCATTTCGGTCCATATCATTACAAAAAAATTTTCTAACCGAATTTTTTTGTAAAAATTTTGTTAATATTAGTCATTTCTGTCATTTTCTCTTTTATAAATGGGTTTGGCGGCTCAGACACGGCTATTTTTTAATACACAAACACAGTATTGGATACGTGTGCACGTTTGTGTGACGTGGATATTTTTGATTGGTTTACATGAAGTTGACGCAGACGAAGTGCGTAGTGGGTGAGATTATGTGACGAGCTTGAGGGGCGCGAACTCAGGTGATGAGTTGGCGTATTGTGATTGGTATGTTTGTCGTTTATCACACCTAATCATTTTTTACTTTGGGTGATAATATAAATAAATATTGAGTAGATAATGCAAATAAGTGTTGTGTTTTTTTTTTTTCTTTCCTCTTCTCTAGAATCTTGTAGAATTAATTCTTGCGGATTTTCTAGCTAATTATGTAACAAGTGCTCGATTTTAGAATTAATTTTGATGGACTTTCTATCTACTTATATATAACATGTTTTTGCTAAAGAATGCAATGTTTTTAATAAAACACTTATTAAAATTTTATATTTATTAAATTATAATTTTTAATATATTAAATTTTGTAAAAGGTATTAATTAATTATTATATTAAATACTAAAAATTATTATAAATAATAAATATAAAAAATTTAACAAAGTTTCGATATTTCGTAAATTATTAATTTATTATTAATAATAAAATAATATTAGAGATATAAATTTTTATTAAATTTTTAAAAATAGTATTTTTTTCAGTTATAAAAAAGAGTATTTAACTTAGATTTTTTAGATTAAAGTAATAAAAATGTGGTTGTGGTTAGCCATTGTCTATACTAAAACTAAAATTTTAATATAATGCATAATAATAATTTGTAAAATTTAATTTATGATTTATTATAATGACTAAAATATTTAATAAAAAGTTAATAGTTTGGTATTAATGTGTTAGAAAATAAATAAGTTGTAATTTTAAAAATAAATAAATTAAATAGAGATAATTTTGAAAGATAAAATTACGGACCATTAAAATCTTTTTTATTAAGATAAAAGTAAAAAATTTTAACTTTTCCAATTGAGACATAAATGTTTTACAATTAAACTAAGTTGTAAAAAATGAAAGATAAGTTAAATTCAAACTATAGACTAGAAAATAAACCATCCATTGAATATATTTTTAAAAAATAAACCATATAAAAATTAAAATAAATATCATAACATTAATTTATATAAATAAAATATATATCATTATCTTATATATAAATTTTTCTTTCAATGTTTACCAAAATTTTGTCCTAGTTACTCATTACATAGTGATAATCATAATACTCTTCTTTAGCTTGCCATCTTTCTTCTTAAGAAGTCTTCTCTTTTTACCATTTGGTGTTTACCAAAATTCGTGGATTATATGAATATTCACAATTATGAGCTATATATATATATATATTTAGGCGAGTTTAAGAGCTTAGGGCATTTTTGACTCATTAATAAGTCATCCTTCTTATATAAAATATTGGTATCGCTGATAATAAAAATCAAATTAAGAACTTATTCATCATAGTTATTACATAAGTGCCACCAAGAATAAATAACCTTTTGCTTTTAGTCTTCTCACCAATAACACGTAATTCAACATAAATAAGGTGACTCATCAATAAATTAAAAAGGTTGAGTAAGTTTAATGAGTTCGAGTATTAATATTGATACGAAATTCAAATTCAATAATATATTTTTTGTTTAACAATTATTTTTTAAATTTTAATATAATATATCCATTGATTTCAGTGTTAATGTTGGTACAAAATTTCACATTAACAATTAATTTTTTATTTAACAATAATTTTTTAAATTTTAATATAATATAATACATTGAATTGGATATGCTGAATAGATTTTGAATTATATAGTTTTTAGTAATTTAATCATTAATTATAATTAAAAACATCAATAATAGTATAAACTAATATCGTATTATATGGTAATAATCATACAATACTAACACTTTTTTTTTTTTACAAAATAATTTATATTTCTAACTAAAACTTCTCTAAAATTATATAGATAATATAAATCTCATTATTTTATCTAAGTCAAAACAATAATTAATTTTTATGTTAGTATTAGTTATTATATTAATTATCTTACTATTTAACTAGTAAAATAAAAATAGCAAATAAGTACTATACTTTCCAATGATCGAAACGGTTCATTTCCACATATTAAAAAAAAAAATCAAAAAAGAAATTATAATAATATTAAAAATATAAATTTTTATACAAATTTTTTTTTATATAAAATAACATGACAAATCAATTCATGGGTAATAATTTTTTCGTTTTTCGTTGTCTTATTTTTCATATTTTTGCAAGCAAATACTTGATCTCAGCTTATTTTTTAATTTTATTAAATAAGTCTTATTTATCGTTATGATGCACTTGGGTTTCTCTAATTAATTAATCGTCCTCTGATTTTGATTCTTTATATGCTTAATTAACAAAGCAGGTATGTTTTCAATTTTCTTTTTCAAATCAAACTCTTACTTTGTTCACAGTTGATCACATCTCATTAATATTGATGGTGTCATATGCCTCCTAATTTATGAAACCAAATAATTTGATTTAGCATCAAACTTAATACCCAGAACATCAATTTTTAAATCATTTTAATACAAATTGAAGAACTATTTAATGTTAATTGATTTTCTTGATAAGATTTCTTAAAATGGTATGAGACATTTGGTCAAAAGTAAACAGTATAATTTTATAGGGTTATATTTAAAATATATTTATTTTAAAGATTAAATCAACAAAAAACTATGGGTTTAATTGAAAGGGCTCCACCCCTGGAAAGGATTAATGGGGGTAAATTGTGCAAATATTATTGTTTAAACCTAAAATATGCAGCTCTTCCGACATACAAGATATGCCAATAGACTTTGAACAGAAAATTGACTTTCGAAAATATTAATGGCTTTGACCAAGCAAAAGGGGACATATTTGTTGCCAAGAAAATTGAAAGACAATGACAAAACCGGGTGTTTCAATTTTTAGAATTGTATTTTTTAAAAGAATTTGAAATAATTAAAGTTTTATTTTGTATTTAATATTACTAACATGTAATTTTTATACATGTATTTTTATTAATATAAAACGGACGTCATATAATTTATAAACACGTATCTTAAAAAATAAATAAATATTTGATTCTGTATATAACTAAACACTGCAACGATCACTGAATACATAAATTTCCTCGGTCATCTAAAAAAGGTACAATGACCAAAACGGCAAACCAAGAGAAATAGGTAAAGCTCAAACAAATGGATCCAAAACCTAGACTAGATCCCAATTCATCTTGCTTTATCTATTTTACGAGCGTCGACTGCTTCACTTCAGACATCTGTTCAAGAACACTGACATTGTGGGACATTGTGGACCTGAGGGTGAGAGTAGGTGACTGATCGATGCATTGCATTGCCAAGTCCAATTTTTTTTTTTTATTTTTTATTATTATTATTTTTTTTAGACTTGAAGCCAGTTATAAGTTCAAGGACAAGAAATTCAAAAACGAAAACATCAACTTATCAACTTTATGGTCTTCTGCAATGCATACTCACGTGCCATGTATGCTCTAAGACAATAAGATAGCAAATTATGACCATATCTTTGTTAGAAAATTAATGAAATGTTGGAAAAGAAACCAAAAAAATAAAATAAAAGAAAAGAAAAAGGACATTCGATTCGTTATTACCTTGATTCCCAACGTGTTAGGAATATTTTGTATGGATCTTCCTCGTCCAAACTTTTTGCTAATTGAAAGTCAGCTACCTTAGCATTAAGATTTCCCCATCAAGCAGAATATTACTATGTTGGATGTTATGGTGAAGTATTTTGTAATTCGAATTATCTTCATGTAGATATTTCAGACACTTGGCTATTCCCAAACAGTTATTAAATCTCTTTGGCCAATCAAGTCGCACTTTAGAATCCTTGTCTGCAATCCTCAGAAAAATACTTACAGATATCATTTAAATTAATCGATGAAGATGCAGAAAGAAGAGTTCATATCACAAAAATAAGTTACCAAACAAGGCTTGTTGGAGGGATCTGTTTTCCATATTCTCATAGATTAGTAAACGTAGGTCTATTTTAGAACCACCGCCCAACAGTTCGACAAGCTTGTCATGTTTCAGTATTTTTCTTCGACATACTATTCTGTTCCAATTTTCCTCGAAGCCTCACAAATGTTTCTGTCCCAAGAATATCAAAGAATGATGTAAATTATCTTTGTTGGATTGCGTAGCTAGCTTAGTCAGCCATCCCATTCTCCTCATGAAAGCCAATAAAAGAAGTAGAATTGATATAGCAGCAATGGCAACTCCTGCTATCCCTTTTTGGTCAGTACTCCGAATTTGAAGCATGAATACAATAGCAGAATATCGCAGCTAGGATCAAATAGTCAAGTCGATAATTTAATAGAGAATTTGGACAAAATTACTGGAAAGTTCAATCGTGCAATCATCTCTGGTTAACAAAGTCCACCTGGGTTATAGAAATAGTTGAAATGAGAAGTCCGTTGAGAGAAGACAAGCAGGAAACACTACAAAATGATGATCATCCAAAGGAATTTCAGAATAAAATATCTGATAATACCAAGAATAATTTGATAACCTATATATCAATAAATAAAAATAAAAAAATGTAACTATTATAACAAGAAAAATTGAGGTGTAAATCAGCATTGTTTTGTACCAAATCAATTCTGTTTATTGTCTATAAGATGCCGATATCCATTGGCGAAGGCTTCTATATGTACATGCATTGCTGATTTACATGAGTGAATGAGAGGGTCTGCATTAACATTGTCGAACGTCATTCTAATTGTACGACCTATTTCTTGATAGATCAGCTAATTTTCCAGCTCCTATGAGACAACGAAATTTAAATTTCTACCAACAATAAGATCTAAAATTTTAGCAAATGGTATCATTAACATCCGAATTCTTGCAGCAAAGAGAACAACTGATGAAGACTTCTATAAATTAGGCAGCTCCAAAATCAAGTTATTGCCAAATTTTCTTCTCTTCTCCATCTCCTCCAACAACTACAATTCTCTCCTCTGTATGCCTCTGAATAAAATATCTGCCCCTGTAACAATAAATCATTACTTGAAACGAAAAAATGTTGCAAGAATTTTACTTTCATTCAATTATTTAACCGATCTTACCTCCCAGAAAGTTCAATGATGTCTTCCTCTTACCCTGACTTGAGCAGGATTAACATCAGTGCATGCAATCAATTTGCCAATGACCAATCACCACCGGTTGGTCTCAACAACTGAACTAAAATCAAATATTAGAGTGTAGAAGTGCTGATTGCTCCTTGAGAACTAACCACTTTCTAGTTTGGTCCAACAAAATCAATGTCTTGAATCAGAATTCCTGCCTGTATCTGTCACATGTAAAATTGCAGCACAGAATGCTTAAATAAGATTGAATGATTTAAAGTTCCCAAGATTAGTAATTAGTTGAAGAGCATAGTCATTCAGTGTTTCTTTTACCTTTTTGGACAAGAAATTAGACAGGACAAAACATTGTTCTGAAGATTTCTTCCTTCAACCGTTGGCTACATTCTGTGAAAACAAATGCAAATACATTTGCATCAATTATCTACCCACCTCAGCCTGTGACATTAAATCATCATAGACTGAATATTTTTTCGAATACCAAAAGGTTTTATAAGATCAGAGAAGGAAATGAAATTACCTCTTCGTTGATGGTATGCAACTTAAAACACATTATTGCAAAATTTTCTTCCTTACTCCAGCTTGTTACACATCTTCTATTCTCTCTGGCTCTTGTTTGCCACAAGTCAGCAAATCTCTGTAAAAAGAAATTGATATTCCTCTAGATCAAACATCTGTGCCTGTAACATTAAATCATTATGTAACAAAGCATATTGGAAATGAAATATTACCTGAATGTTGTAGTTGATTATGTTGTTGGGAATGTAAGTGATCTTTGCCAATCCCTTCCGGTCTCCTTCTTGTAACGATCCTTATAGTCAACTAAAAGAGACTCTCGTATCTCCAATCTACAAAGTGTTGTTGATTGAAGAAGGTAGTCTGGTAGTGCCTTTAATTTGTCACAGAGAAAGTTTCAAATTGCGAAAACATGACCTGATTTGAATCTCTTTCTCTTCCGAAATCTTTGAATCCCACTCTTCCCATGCTAAATCGTCATCAAATCTAAGATACTTTAATTTGGGAAATGCAATAACTGGGGAAGATAATGATCTGTCATCACTTTCAATTCCCAAAAATTCATTTGAGACTCTTTTTTTAACACTGCACAGATTTATAAATTGGAGTGACTCAAGAGAGGGCAATCTTCCCAAAGGAGGCAGGTGTTCGCATACAGTGCAACGAATTATTAACATCCTTAACTTGGTTAATGACATCAACGAACAGGGGGATAAATTTTTGCCTAGACAGTAGTGTATCCTTAATTTCTCCAAATTTGGAGGTGATTGTAAGGCTTCTAGCACTTCATCATCTTTATTCATTAATTCTTCTGACCTGCAGACACCAAAATCTACTTCTGACCCGTAGACACCAAAATCTAAATCCAGACAAACAGTTTCTTTCCTACTTCCCAGTTGTTCATTTTTAGCATCGCCAACATTTGTCACCTTTCCCAAACTTGTTAATGTAAGTGACCCTTCAAGATGTTCAAATTCTTCAAATCTTTCAATCTGCATGCTTTGCTAACATCTTTAGCATCACTTACAATAAAGATACTTAATGTCCAAAGACCAGTCAATCTCTCCAATCCTTTTGAAATGTACAAAAACAGAGTCCTATCGTTAAATTAAATGTCTCAGATTGATTAACTTTCCCATACTTCCAGCTAATTGTTGAAAAACAGAGCACAAAAAAAAAACAAAACTACTGAATGTTATTTTTATTGCTGCAATCATTCACTCTGTCAAGTGCCTATATATATAGGTTTACAGTGCAACAGATAGAACAAAAATTTCGGTCTAACAACAACTTATTTGACTTGCTTAAAAAAAGGAAACTGACCACCATACTCGGTCAGTACTTTGAATCATTCTTCAACAAGGCATAACTGGCGGTACGATGGTAGGCAGTGCAGACAAGACCGTGAGGATGGCACAATGCTGTGTAGCTTCATGTGTGCACTTGGTGAAATTGACCCGCACTAATGCACACGGGGCCACGTTATAGGTGCTCGTGCCATGCACTTGTTGTCAGGACTAGGCAGTTCACGCTTGAGGCTAATCGGCTATATGTTAGTGCTAATGAACTCTACACGATGTTATGATCATTTGTGGTACTCCTTGGGCACGCACTTGTCTTCTCCAACATTCCAGACATGCATTACTGTCACTCGAACCTTTTTGAGTTATGGCCAGCCAACCAACCACGGAAAAATAGCAGTATTATAGAGAAATGGTTTTTGTACTAATTCTATTTGCATTATTAGCTTGGGCTGCCTGATCGCACTTTTCTAGCCACATCCTCCTAATTTTGTCTGTGACATTCTTGCTCACTTACGCTTCCGACGTCCTCATTGTGATTGACGCCTCGAACTTGAGGGCTCATTGGGTTGTCCTACAGACGCAACGTAATAATCACTCAAGTGCACACTAGATTATCTAGTTGAGTATTGTTTCTTTCTATTTGCCGCTTGAAAATGGGAATTGCCATTGCATGATCAACCTTGACTCAACTAAACTCAGTTTGGCTCCATTGCACTGCCTTTGTTGTTCACCTTTGAGGTTGAAATTGCGTGCCTTTTCCCCACTCGTAAAGTTTTGTCACACCAGTTTCGGATATAGCCTTTGTCAATCTGCCCTTGAATTCATTCGAGGTGGTTTTATGCAAGATGTTGAAACATTAAACAGAACTCGTGAAACCTCTTCTTCTCGAGTCTCCTTGCTTGTGTAGCCTTGGTTGAAAATGCCCTTTGTTGTTGAAGTGTGACTTCTATTGCCAAGAAGATTTGGGCTTACCTCGGTGACTCCTTCCCTACCTCTGTCCTCGGATGCTTTTGGTCACTGCGACGACTGGGGTTTTGTGGGTATGGCTTATATGTTAGTGTGATCTCCTCCGCCTTTATCATTGTTATCTCTCTTATTGATGGTTGTCCCATTCTTTTGTGGAGTGAGATATTCGGATTCCGCAATAGCTATGGTAAGGATTTTGAACACCGTTTCTCTTTAGACGCCTCTATCTATATCCGTGCATTTTGAGTTACTACCAAGATATATCGAATATACCAGCTTGTGTGTTTTGATTCCCTACATACATTTTTGAATCTGGAACATTGATGATGGGATTGTCTTTTATTGAGAGTGTCAAACATATTGGCATACTTGCAATGGGCATATCTTTCATGAGTGAACAATAGGAGTCAAACACTTTGTCTATGTGGCTTCAAAGGGTGGCGAGTTCATGGATAAACAGCTCCCTCATGTCGCCAATCTCCACTTGACCAGTTTGACTTAACTAGGTCGAGAACCCAACTTGGATCCTATGGGCTATGGCTTGCTGCTCCATCTCCTGACTTCTGAGGTGTTGGGTTGGTGCATTCGCATTATTTGCTTCTCCTTCGAATTTGTCTACTTATCCCTTCGTAATTTGGTAGAGAAAGGATAACCTTTTGCTCTACAATAATTGGATTGCCAATATAAGCCTTGAGAGCCTAGTCGCTATTGTGCCTCTAGGACAACACTGTACTATTGAGGTAACATCGTGCAGTTGTGCCGCTAGGTGAAATAGTATTATTAAGCCAACCAAGTCGCTAGGCGAAATGGTAATGGTAGGTCGCTATATTGCTGGGCAAAATCATGCTCCAAGACTAACCATGCCACTAGAAACTTGAACGTATGGCCGACTCTCTACGTGTGCAAGCGAGATGTGTTAGGGTATATTTCCCTTGCGCTAATATCACCCACCTATTGGTGCTTTGATTCAGGCTGCAAGCATTTATGCTATTGTGCTCAACTTGGCTGCGAGCTGGACTTGGCAGTGAGCATGGCTTTGTAACCGCTCCAATACCACCTCTTTGCTCATGGTTATGACGAGTCAAAGCTTTGGATCTTTACGTTTTGATACCACCTGTCACGAGACAAGACAAATTTAGTAACTCATTTGAAAGAATCAACGTCAAATAATTCTATCTATTGAGTGTGCACATGGAATGATATTGGCCTACTTTGTCCGTATCACAGGAACGACTCCAATCCCTAACTTATGTGCAGGAATTACTCTCTCCTTCATTGTCAAATCCTTGACTAACGACAAGCTCTATAAACTTAATTAAGTTGGTATGTCTAAACTTTGAAATAAGTCTCCTGCACATCAACTTAGAGCCATGCTATATTATTTTTCCTATCCAATCAATATACTTAAAGTTATATACATAGATGAAGCCAATATACTTAAATTTGACTGCCTCCTACGTATGTAGCTATAAACACATACC
>JAWDEX010183085.1:0-44628 GCA_035221805.1 Trichilia hirta | reverse complement strand
ATTTAATATAAGACATTATTTTAATATTTTAATATAAAAAGATAAAGTATAGAAAATATTACTTGGGATAGAATTTTTACACAATGAAAATCTGCAAAAAAACATATTAAGTACATACAAAATTACAAATGACAAAATTAAGTTATGACAAGTAAAAGTCAATTTCTTGTCATGAACTCCAGAAAGAAACTCAAGCACTTGACTATTTATAAAGTACATAATTATTGAAAGAGAGCGCGAAGAAGAGAATTAGGGAAAAATCTCAATATAAGTTGCTAACTTCAAGAAGTAGTTTATCAACTTGCTCTTATTAGGTAGTCAGTCTCCAACTTCTATCTTAGCAGCTAATTACATACAATTTTTAGGAGGGACTCTTTAAGTCTCGCTTAAAAGCCGAAGCAAAAAGATTATAAAAGCTGTTATAGTCAAGACCAAGAAACTAGAAACCACCTTTAGTGCCCAAGTGATCAGTCACTAAAGTGGTTTTATGGCAAGAAAAAGTAAGGGTGGTTAAGGAGAAATGTTAGACCTAGAACAAAGTCTACTAAATGTGGTCCTAAGTTTGAAATCACACAAATAAGTAGTTTTGATTATTTTTTTTACTTCAAACAACAATATGCCGATAAAAAAGTCAGGGCAAGGCAAGACAGGGCAAATTTATAATCCCTAAAACTGTCTTAATTTTTAATTAGATTGAGATTTGGGACCCTAAACCTATTTTAAATATATTATTAAACCCTATATCTTCTCAAATAGAGTGGGTCAAGGTACAAACACATGAGTTCGGGGAATTTTGACATCTATGGATTGAGGGGACTAATTTGTTAAAACCTTCCAAGTATGATATTTAACAGTAAACAGTAAAATATAAGGGACTTAAATGTTATTAATCCATTTTTAATTGATAAAGCGTGGTGATGTACTGTAATCTCATTGGCGGAGTATTGACATTCCTCACCTGCATGTAGTCGAATCATTCTCATTATTTAATATTTTGACATTTTTAAGTTTATATTCAATAATTATTCCATTTCAAAAATAAATAAATAAAATTAATCTATTTCGTCTAGCCATCTTCGCGGAAGCGGAAGCAGAACCGTCAAAACCCCTAAACCCAGGTTTGTTCTTTGTCTTCTCAAGCTTTTTAGTCACTCAAAGTGCAATATTTTGACGAATTAAGTTTCAATGCTTACTGTCTATCATCATTATGTGAAACTTTTTTTTCTTTTTGGGTTTTTGTTAAAGTCTCTGTTTGACTCTTGAAGAATTAGAGGGAAAGAAAAACTGGATAAAAGGGAAACTTTAGTGAGGATTTGAAAGTAGTAATTATTTTGAAGGCACTTCTAAGTTCTTTTCTTTTTCAAGAAATGCTCTATAGAAAAGCACTTATTAGTGAGTGTTTGTTAGTTCTATTCTTTTGGGGTGGTGTAGGAGGTTAGGGATTCGATCCCTGCTTACAAGTGCTGTTGTTATTCAAGAAGTGCTTCAAAAAATACATGTAGGTTTTTATAGTTGAAGTCTGTTAGGGCTTTTGGCGGTACTAAAAACGCTTCAATAATATATTATAACGCTGTAACTATTTGAGGGCATTTTTGGCGGTACCAAAAGCACTTCCAAAATGCATTAATATTGTTCTTTCTATTTCCGATTTACAGTTTTTGTTGCAAGTTTGGAAGGATACTGTTTATTTTTTTAATAGTCTAGTTGGCTTGTTATAGTTCCTGCTTTTGTTAAGTTTTTTAGCGTATTTAGTTTGCTAAGTCAGTTTCTTTCAGGGATTTTACTTTGCTGTAAGGATGTCAAATATAATACTTTTTGAGGATATTTTCGTGGTTGATAAACTGGACCCTGATGGCAAAAAGTTTGACAAGGGTATGATTTTGAGTTCTTATTGCTCATATTTTTATTAGTTCTGCTGTTCAGTGCTTTATTTGACAAGAACATAGGCTAAAACTCTGTTTTGCATTAAGATCATATTACAGGCATGCAAATTTTGGTGCTTGAGTTATGATATCACACAGTGCTAAAACTATCTATTCATTGACCTATATAGGATGAGGTATTGAAAATCCTTGATATTTCATCTGCAATTAACTTAAACTTACAATCATAATTTTTTTTTTTTTTTTTTTTTTTTTTTTTTTTTGAGAAAATTTACACCACAGTCTTAGTAAGCTGAGGAAGTGCTACACGTTCACCAGCTTTGCATTTTCTTTTAAATTTCGTACTTTCCACCTACATTTTTCAAGTGTCACCTGCTGGATGATGAATTCAAGGTTCTGCATTTGGGGAATTCTTTCAAAGGACCTGATTTTGAAGCATTTACATCTAAATAACATTACATCCATTTTCAGAAAGATATGTATGTTTTGTTGAACTTAACTGAATAAAGCGTTTATGTAACAAGCTGCCAATTTAAACTCTCCTTGATCTGTATTTTGATAGTTTGCAAATATGAAGTTACTTTGATTAATTATCTGTCAAAATTACCTACCCCAGCAGTAACGCATCTTTGTAAGTTTTTGCAGGTAGTTTATGTTAAGTGTTTTAATGAAATGTTTGACTTTTAGTTCATTCATGGGTTATTTTCATTTTGTGGGCAATTGAAGCTTACTTTTTGATATGGTAATCTAGTTTCCCGCATTGATGCAAGAAGTCAGAACTGTGACATGCATATGCTACTGGACTTGAACACAGAGATATATCCAATGCGTGTAGGTGATAAGTTCACAATGGCATTAGCTCACACACTAAATTTGGATGGAACACCAGATACTGGCTATTATACTCAGGTAGTTTCGCTCCATGTGGTTTCTCATCAGGTATGAAATGTGTAATATATGTAGTGTTGAGCTCTTTATTGGAAAAAATTATGTGCTTACAGGTATCAATTAAATTAGCCAACAATTTTTTTTTGCTATTAGTAGGAAATATCATATTTATGCAAAATATACAATTTTCTTGTTTTATTTGGTCATCATAGATAGGCAATGATTGCTAAATGACGTAATGATTATGTGGCCCCTAAAGACATTCAGGGGTGAGATATTGGATAACCCCCCTGGACTGTAGTATTAGTGAAACTCAAATGATATTTTGAAATCATCTTAAGATTAATACATTGTTATTATTTGTTATAGTTGTTATTCTGCCCACGTAATTTGCTCTCATTTTTCCAGGGTGGAAGGAAGTCACTTGCTGATAAGTATGAATACATCATGCATGGGAAGCTATACAAAATCGCAGATGAAGGTTCCGGGAAATCACTGAAAGCGTATAATCCAATGCCCAAACCATTCATTTTTTGTGTTTTGTGTGCATTTGTGCTACATCTGTTCATTAGTTCCTGGTGCTCACTTAATATATAATCTTTTAATTTTAATTGTGAAAGAAGCATACTTGAAGTGTCTTTGCGAGTTCTTTTCCTTATTCAATGATTTAAATGCATTTTCAGGGAAATATATGTTTCATACGGTGGGCTTCTAATGATGCTGAAGGGCGATCCAACTTATGTCGCACAGTTTGAGCTTGATCAGAGGCTCTTTCTCCTGGTGAGAAAGTTATAAACCCCTGATTTTGTAAAATCTCAAATGCCTTTTTTAACCTACCAAACTTCCTCTTGTTTGTTGCAATGAAATTGTGAAAGAATCATCCCTAAGCATGTGCGTCGACTAAACAAAACTTGTATGCTATGTCTTTTCATCAGATAAAAGAACTGTCAACAGCTTTTTCAAGTTGTCAAAATGAAAAAACTTGATTTGGTGAAGTCTTGTGCTATTTAACCTCCCTCCCTCCCTCTCTCTCTCTCTCTCTCTCTATCTATCTATCTATGTATATATATATATAGAAGTCATATTCTTCGAAAATCTTGATTCCTTTGTTGAATTTATCAACTTCTTAGTCCCCATTAAACTGAACTTCAAATAATACCAATATTTGAATCTTGTCCCTGCATAAGCACAACTTATTTTGCACTTCTCACTTCACTTTCTTAACGAACAATTCACTACTGTTTTGGTCATTCGAGCAAGCTGTCCGCTGTCGTCTTCGTTTCCTCACCACAAGCAAAACCAAATTCAATTGCCGATTTGGACTTTTGGTATAGTTCTGGAAACATAGAAAATGGACCTTAACACTATAACATGGACCGCAGTTTCAACTTGGTTAAAAATGAAACCATTGACATTTTCACAACAAAACAACGCGGACCAAGTGGGCAACTGAAAATTGGAGATATCACCAAGAAAACCATTAATAAATTTTGGAGTGAACGGCTATTAATATGGCTACACATTTTATATTATTATTAATTTTCCAAGGTTCACTGTACGTAATGAAATTTGGTCAGCTTCATCTTCATGTATGCTGATTTTAGGCTGTTCCTAATTAATATTTTTGTATTGTCAGGGCATTTCTTTTTCCTTGAAACGACGACGTTTCTGCCAACTGATCTTTAATACTTTTCAATGGAATAATATTACAGGAAAATTATTCAAAGCATCTGTGCTTATTGGACTTAGTAGTTCCAATAATTTTAAGAATACCCATCAAATTCTTAATTTATTAGTAAAAAAATATCAGGCAAAAAATAATAATAATTATTGGACTAATATCTAATTATTATTGTACAAAATTAAAAAAAATTAAGAATTATTGTACTACTATATATATCAGATAAACAACCTTAATTTACTCTTATTTTTAGGTACATGGTATTATTTTATTGAATTTTAATATATTAAAAATTCGATTTTTGATATATAAAATAAATTATATACCTTATGAAAATTCATATTTCACCATCATTCCCATGAAACATTCAATTTAAATCAAATATTTTAAAGAATATTTTATAAATATAATCAAAATCTTATGAAAAATATAAATTCTAGTTTGAATACAATTATAAGTATAGGCAGAGTTAATTCTAATTATACTTACAATTTTATATTTTATCCTATTTCTTTAAATTATTGTCAAAATATATATGTTTTTATTTATACTAAAATGCTGGTGGTTATTTTTTTTATTTTCATATTTATTATAATGAGTTTTTTTATTTATAATTAGATAATAAAATTGATAATATTTTTCAAATTACTTAATCTCTTCACAACATCTCATTGTTTATATGCAATAATTACATTGCTTAAATAAAAAATTACGAAACAAAATTAATAACATTTACCTATTTTAAAATAAAATTAAAAAAGATTTTGTTAATGAGTGTTGTTAAAATTTTTATATTTAATAAGTTATATTTTTTAATATATTAAAATTTATTATTAATTATTATATTAAATATTAAAAATTATTATAAATAATAAATTTAGAAACCAAGACTCTAGAATAATTATTCTGAAGCCTCCGCACCTTTTAATCACAACTGCCGAATGCTGGTTAGGCCCACTTTGGACGGTTCTAAGACATCAAAGCTTTGGCCAATGTGGCTCCCGCTGAAGTACTTATTACAAGGCTGATTGTACAACAGTCAACTTTGCGAGATTGCTGCTAGTTCTTCCCTCAACACGTCGACGTTCGATATTCTTTTTTTATTTTTAATTTTTAATTAATTATTTTCATTTTTGTTTTATTCTCTCTCACTGGTTCGTGTCAACTTTTCATTGAAATGGAATTATGAGGAATTTCATGTTGACAACAAAGGGTCTGTGTCGTTTGTCTATTTACAAGACTGCCCTTGAAAGCAGATTACCGAGTTAACTCACCTGTTCACGCGGCGATTCGGGCATAACAAACAAGTTCAGTTGATTAAAGATTATAGAGATGAAGAGGCCATTACCCATGTGACCCACGTTTTATCCGGGTCAAGTAGGTTAGGTAATCAATTTTGGCACGACATTATTATTATTGATGCTATTTTATTTAGAAAATTAGACAAATTTGTTTTCGTCAACAGTTTTCCGCATCTATTTCTACGAAATAATGATATGGAATATTTTGAAATTTTATCTTTAAAATGAAACGAATATGTCGTCTCAATAATTGAAAGATTTTTATAACTGAGAGAGTTTGATTGACCGACACGTCTTGAACATATAGTGATGTTTTAAAAAGATTTGGTCCCAACAATTAAAGGAATTCGTAAGAGTATCTTATTTGTTTATTTATTTAACTAATAGCATGTTTTTCAGGATATATTTAACTATTTCTATTGAAATGTTGGGAGAGTGGTATATTAACCATTGGATCTGTTAAGGATGTTTAGTTCTAAACAATTCTTCTTCAAATAAAAATATGCAGCCAGGGTATATTTGATTAAAAATTTAAGAATGCCAACCATTTGATTTGTGCTTAATTAAATTTAATTAATAAGATATTTTGAGTTTATCGTGCTTCTAATTAATTGTTGTAAATGCGGCCTATCAATCTTAACCCCCTTTTGTTTTTTTAATATTATAAAAAATAAATTCAATTCCTCCTAATTAAGGCATAAATGAGATTTTATCGATTAAACTAATTAATATTCGCTAATAACACTTTCATTTGACAGTTACTATTTATCACGTATCCTGTTATTTATATTTAATATTTAATAAATTTATCTTACACTTTATTTATTGAAATTATTTTTATTTCACAACTTAGATCTCCCACTTGACGTCTCAACCATAGTTTTCTTTTATATACCTATTGTTCTATTCTATGAATTAAAACTCACATCATCTCAATTTAAGTATGGGGTATCACCTACACGAACGAAATGATACGCCTTCTATATATATCTAGACACATCCCCCACACACCACTAACATCTCATCCGTCATCTCCAAGACTTTCAACATGACCTAAAACAGAAAAGATGAGCGCATATTTGAATTTCAAACTACATAAGTTATTCATGGACTTCTGATTTCCACCCCAACAACATAACTGGAAGTTTGTCTCTTTCTCTCAATTCCCAAACTTCGTTTTGATATTGGAGCTAAATCCCAATAAGAAATAATGCTGATATTCGAATTTTGTTATAACAAATTTCATAAAAGTAAGATGTACTGGATTTTTTATTATAATAATCAATATCATAGTTTATGGTTTATAAAAAGGGTTATGGGTTCGCTTCTTGTAACTAAATTGATGTTTCTATCTCTCTTTCACCCATTCATGTTTAATCCACCGTCATTTGATATTTCAAAGTAGGATCTACAGAATTGCAGGCTTGTTGAGCTTTTGCACAACTGAAAATTGATATGAGGTGACACCACTGACTACAGGTTTAAAAGAAATTGGTACACTTGAGTTGAGTAGCTTCCAGTTGTAAAGATTTTCAGCCATCCAAGTTGGTCAATATAGAAAAATCATTTTGAAAACCCACAAACCAAAGTCAACTTATACATTTCTCATTCTAGTTACGGGGATTGAAGACACTTTTGTGCAGAAATTTTGGGTTCGATTTCATGAGAAGTCAGATCACAGTACTAAACCAATATGTCTTGTCTCTTACATATGTCCGTATCTGAGAATTTTTACTAAAAGCAATTTTTACAAAAAGATTAGTTCATGCATTTTTAAATTAGTTTGCAAACTTGGTCGAGCTGTTTATATTTCTCTGTTCATGATGCCATTCAACCGTTAAAAATTATCAGCCAAGCAACCTATAAACATACATACGCATAAATACAGAATATTTCAATCAAGTGTTGCAGAAGGATATGTGTTAGAGCCAGCAAATTAGCAGCACCAATAATGCGAGCTCGGATGAAGATTATGAGTGTGATACTTGCTGAACCGGGACTGAATTTGATTAGTTTCTAATCCATTTCTAGTTTTTTCTCGGTGTCAACTGTTTGATGGCCTGCAGCATGTTACATATCTTCCAACAATGTTTTTTATGGGCAGAGGTCCCCTATCAACAATCAACGCAGAAACAACTAAGAAAGGGCTAATGAAAGAGGAAAAGGATCTTGAAAATACAAACAGTATAATGTGCCTAAGAATATTTTAACATGTTAACAAGAAGGAGATTCGGAAAAAAAAAAAATAAATCAGAAATGTAACATAAGTATAGGAAACTTGAGAATACTACCAAACATGGGAGTCGAAGCTGTTATTGCGGTTGTCCCCCAACACATAAACGTGACCTTCGGGCACATACTGCAAATTAGAGAGAAGATAAATTTGGTACAAAGCAAGTATGGTTCATATAGGCAAATGAGAGAAAAATAAAGCAGGGGGCAGAACAAGCATATGGTATATCATCCTGGGTCCATGATATACCCAAATACGAGTGATCGGGAATCACAAAGCATTGACATGCCAACAACATTGAGTCCACCGGGCTTGTTCGTGTAGTGACAAGGTTCAAGATTGCAATGAAGTATTATATTGTGGTTATTTGCCACGGCAGTTATTACTCCGCATTTTTGCTCGAGAGAAGGTTTTGCTTGCATAGCGTAAGTGCTGAAATGTAGTAAAGAAAAATGGAAACACAAGAACGCAAAAGATAGGGAGCGCACAGTTAAGTTTGATGTGTATTTTGGTTGCTCTGATATGAAATCTTCATTCTGAGCAATGCCATTGATGTAGAGATATCCACCATGAACCTGAAAGGTGTTACTAATAAGTGATAGCAATGACAGTAACATAATGCAACTTGATTAAAGAAGAGGAAAATTAATTGCATTGTTAGATGAATTCCAAATTTAATGTCCACGCAAATTACTGTAGGGCAGAAAGAAACAGTGTAACCTGAACAAAGTCTCCAGCTTTTGCAATGATTCTTTTAATAAATATGTCTTCTTCGCCTATTCCAGGATGCTATACGAAGGACAACAAGACAATAGAACTTCGTTAAAAGTCTAACCATTAAATACAAACCTGTACTACATCAGCAAATTCTGTACTACATCAGCAAACCTGAAATGGAGCTCGAAATGTTACAATATCATGTATAGAAGGACTTCTGAAGTAATAGGAGGCCTGAAAAAGTTAAAACCACTGCTTTAACAAGGAAGAGCTTTAACGGAAAAAGAAATAATGACAATAATTTTAGAAAAAATCTTAGCTGAGAAACTAATAATATTCTAAAAGAGGGAAATACTGCTTAAGTTTGGTATTTTATTTCCAAGATAAAAGAAGCACAAATAATAATCTATGGACTCTGAGGTTGAACATCTTTCTATAGAAAACTTAGGAATGCAGTTTTCAACAATTTTGGAGGGTTTCATATTCAAATGTTGTTGGCCCTGTTATTAATCTCATTTACTGACAAGTGCATTCAAACCAATCAAAGAAATATTTGTAATCCCCATTCATACAACATAATATTTGTTCTTCAACCTTACATTTTCGTCCCCGAAAACTAATGGGTATACATGACAAGAACTCACATTGCTTACAACACTCAATTCAAAGTTATGCTTTTTCAAAGAGTGAATATATATGAGCAATAATCTAGCTCCCAATTTAACTGTTCTTCTGCTTCGCTTAAAAATAGAAACCTCTTTCCGTTTGATGAGCACCAAACTTGTAAGAGTACCAAAAAGAGGATCAAAATTGTATTCTCAGTAGTCCAGGTATCTCTAACCCCACACTACCTACTTTGCCACTACTTTCTTCTACTAGGAATCAAGCATACAATGTATGATTGAATGTCAAAGTTCAGTACTACAGTTCTAGATTCATATCACAGCTACCAAAACAGAATTTAGGTGAATAGCAGAGAATGTTCTGTTTCATGATCCTCTCATAGTTAATTACAATTACTAGTTTAAACAAGAACACATTCCAAAGAAGGCAAAGCGATACTAACTGTTGTTGAAGATTGCAACTATCTCAGTTTGTCAACATTTTGCTTCCATGCGTTATTGATCACTCATTTATCTCATGTTGCTACAGCTACTGAACTGGGTACAGTTGTACCGATAAAAGAAGAGAAATACTAGTGAGACACATTGCCTCAAAAGCAATCCATGGCAACCCTTAACCAGGAAACACTGTAATGCAGTGCGATAAAAAGTCAAAAACATTTAGGAGTAGTGAAATGGTTTCACAAGATACAGCCATAAACAAAATCAAGAACTCAATTCATGGATGAAATCGTGCAGCTGGCAAGCAAATGCAGTCTGCATGCTCTCCATACTTCAGTGTCAATGACCTCAACAGTACAACATATCATGTATTCTCTTCAGAGGAGGTTGCTCTTTAGGGATCAGATAATTAGTTGTCAACATCTTTACCAAGGCAACCAGCGGACCTAGAATGAAAATGTGATGATTGTTACCTATTTCAATATCTATTCAAGGCAACACACTGCTCCAAATCCAGTGACTTAATGGTTGAGGAAACATAAATGCTCTCCAAATTAGAAGGTGATTCACACAATTACTCTTGCTTTGGTAGCCTAAATCTGGGTACAAATTATAAAACTCTCAACCGCTCAGTTGGGTACAACTCCTGCTTCCACAATCTCTTCCTATAACCATACAAAGATTTTATATTAGTCTTGTTTACTAATGCATCATAAAAAATCATCCACAATTATGAGAGATGGAATAGTGCGTGATCTCTTTCCCCGCAGATGAAAGGAGCTCAAGGGTTCAAATGTGAATCTGCTTCGTCCAGTTGGGAATTCCTCCTCGTAAGAAAATAAAATGAAAATTTTACCACTGCCTAGGATGTAGGAGAGCGATGAATAGCTAAGCATACATATCGAGGTCAACTACTCAAAATGTAAGGAGAACTAGCAAAGAAATAGAATGCTAAAAGGACATCTACTCCCAAGTTTAGCATCAAACACAAGTACAACTTTTAAGTGCTGGTTAAGTTTGAGTTCAAGAAAGACATGATAACAAACTTTATTAAAACTTTCTATTAAGGCCAACTAAAACAACCTATTACATTGCAAAGAACATGCAAACGAGTAACAAGATTTGATAGAAAATATCACTTCTCTGAGTTTTACATTCTCCAGAAGATGCTCACAATACTTGCCTCTTTTAAGTTCTAAGGAAAATTATTCTGACTTGGAGGCCTTAAATTTGAAATGCACATCCATATTTGACATATCAATAAATCCTAAATCTCAGAGTGACAATTCATTACATTTTCATCTCCTACCCTAAAGATTTAACAAATTAAGGAACAGATTTCAATCAAGCAGAGGTTTAAAATGCAATAGCTTATCATTTATTCTACTTAATGAGATTTCAAAAGAATGTAAGGAAAAGTTAGCTTGTTCAACTAATAATATCTTAAACTACCACACAAACTTGAACACAGAAAGTTTACTGATAGAATCAGAAACAAAAAGCAAAAACGAAAAAACAAAGCAGACATATTAATGCCCATATTAAAAGTTTAAGGAACAATTTATACAAAATTATCAAATTAAATGCCAACCAAAAGATCATAAAATGTAAACCGGAATAAAAAAAATCGAAATCAAGGAATCTTTGACCTTCTCGACAATGACTCGATCACCGATACGAAGAGTTGGGTACATAGAAGAGGACGGAATGAATCGAATCTCAGAAAACGTTGACCAAAGAAACAACCCAATAAATATTTTCACGAAGCCGTCAAGACCCGGCCATCGGAGAAACCCCCAGCTCTGGTAGGAAATCCACTGCGCTGAAAGACAAGTGATCAGCAATTGATACAATGCAGAAGGTCGCAGAAAACTCATAGCCGGACGACAACTGCAAGAAAGAGAAGAAACAGAAACGATGAACAGCGGGAAATCTTTTAGGTGTTGTCTGTCCTAGCTTCGGACAGTCAGAGAAATGGTATGGAGATGGTTTTTATTGACCAGGTCTTTTTCTTGGCGGCTAAGTTTCCATGTCCGAATAATGTAACTAATATGGTAACGACCATCAATTTTAAGTTGCCGCCGGAGGTCAAATGCTGAAAGAATACAAAAATGTTAGCCACACAAACTTCTGTAAAAACTCTGTTCATACAAATTATTACAGAGAAAAATGAAGGATACGTAGTAGTAATTATAAAATACTGATTATTAATTTATATGAAAGTAATTTGTATAAAAAATTATATATGTTAGTGATGTTTTATATTTATAAAGTGAGGAATATAATTAAGCGATTTAACAAAATTTTTCTAATAATAATTTTGTGTTTCACACCTTTCTTTTATTACTCCTAAATAAACTTCAATATTTTAATAGATAAATTTCCATGTATTTTTTGTTTAATTCTTTTACTATTGAAGGTTTAAACAATAAAAAAGGTAGGTATACGAACTTTTAGATAAAATCAATCATAAAAATATTTTATAGTATATTTTATATCTATATTAAAATAAAAAATAAATTATATAATAATAATATGATTATATCATGTTAATTTATGCGATACAAAATTTACTCTTGATTTGCCCAGCCTCACTACAGGGGAAGAGGTGGCAGTCCTCGGTTGGCTCTCGTCCGTAGTGGTGAATGGATCGTAGACTTACCTTTCTTGGAATTTCCCTTTTTTAAGTTGACTTTTTGTCTGCTGTTTTTCTGTTTTTCTGGATTCAGGTTGCGAAGAATGGGGTCGTCTCATTTGTTAGAATGCTCTGATTTTGGTGAAAAATATTTGTCTTTGATTGATTTTGGAACTGCGAATTAAGGGTAAGTTTTAATTTCCTTTCAATCTTTCAGCCGAATTTTATTTTATTTTTTTCATATGCATCCATTCATCGGATCTGTTAATTTAAGTCTTTGAATCTGTATGTGCTAGTTGCTCACGCTGTAGGAGAAGATGCAAAATTAGAGCTCCTTGTTGTGGTGAAATTTTTGATTGCAGGCATTGCCATAATGAAGTCAAGGTGTAGAGAGATGATTGATCTCTTTTATCTTGACTTTCTGTAAATTTATTTTTCTTTTTAAATTTATATAAGCTGATAATGAATTTCATTTCTCACGAACAGAATTCACTGAAATCAATCCTCTTGATCGACATGATATTCCACGCCATCTAGTTGAAACGGTTTGCTTCTATGCTATATCCCTTCAAGATTTTAAGCTTGAATTGAATTAATTCTGGAAATTTTCTTATTTCGATGATTATATAATCAGCCATTACTGCACTTATGTTGGTTGATTTTTATGTGCGAGCTCTTGCTCTTTGCCTTTGTGGTTTGCCAAATTGAGTCTTTTTTCCTTTGAGTTCTCTAATTGCATCCTTTTTGATTCTCAGGTCCTCTGCACCCTGTGTAGCACAGAACAAGATGTCTCTTAAAACATGAAATTAAACCAGCTTAGTTATCAACAACATTCAAGGAAAATTTAAAATGAATACTCTTTCTGGGTTTTGATTTCTTTTGTCAGGTACAACAGAATTGCATAAACTGTGGAGTTTGTGCGGGGAAATATTATTGCGCGAAATGTAAATTCTTTGATGATAATGTTAGTCTCTAGTGCTATTCTTCTTATTAGTTAATTATTTTGTTGATTCCTGGTTTGCCATTTTATGCGAGTAATTATGCAACCCATTTTTGTAATCAATTCCACTGCGATGAATGTGGAATCTGCCGGTGATGTTGTCAATCCATTTTTTCTTCTGCTTTATAATATCCCATTTGTTCTTATCTACAGATGTGATTGTTTCAACAGAATTGGAGGCAAGGATGATTACTTCCACTGTAAAACATGTGGTAAGTGAGAAAATCCAAATCCCTTTTCCATCATCAGGCGAATGATGTCTTTTTTTTCTTTATATTTTCAATTTCTGTTTCCGGAGGTTGCTATTCCAATGTAATTAAGGGTAAACATCCTTGAGTTGAAAGAGCGATGCACAACGATTGCCCCATTTGTTTTGAGGTAAAATAAAATCATTCATGCTATTAAATGTTTTCGAAATGATTGTCCATCCCCCTCAATGAGATAATAATTTCTTCAATAATGGTATGCAGTTTCTATTTGACTCTATGAAAGATATTACTATCTTAAGTTGCGGACACCCAATACATTCAAAATGTCTGAATGAGATGAAAATGCACAACCGATAAGCAGCATTAATCTTTCTTTCACCACTAAGCATGAGAATAAATAGACAAAAGCAAATAAATCAATCAAAAATAGATGAATTAATGTAAAAAATATTAAGTTCAATTAAAATTTGGCACATTTTAATTTTTGTTTTCAAAATACAACAGAAGAAGTATAATCCGAAACGAAATCCCTAATTCTTAATTTTGCGGGTCCTCTTTTAGTGTTTGTTCAGCAGAGTCCAACTGCAACTTGTCCCATTCATCGGCGAAGATTGATTAAGAGGCAGAGCCTACTGTGGGCTTGGCCAGTTTACAACCCGTCCAACTTCCAGATATTAGATTAGTAATTTTAATTGAAGTAAACCAGTTATTGTAATTACTTGTTTTTATGATATTGCCTATTCAATAATATTTTAATTTTAATTTTATTATCTTTTGTTTGCCTCTATCTCGTATCATAACCGTGATTACAAAGAACATATTTTAACATTCAATATACGATTTTTTTTTTTTAAATTTATTTACCGAATGAATTTAAGTCACTGTATGGTAAATTAGTAAAAATAAATGTATAATAAATTATAGCTTGAGAGTGAAAATATTCTTATCCTATTGTCAAAACCATCAGTTGCTCGAGTCAAAATTAGTCTTATCAGTGAATTAATCTGTCGCACTGTTCACTAGCGGTCGCTCAACCGAAATAGAGAAACCAGGAAACCTGCAACTATTTTCTATTGCCTTCTCTAGTTTCTCTTAACCTTTTTCTCTACTGCAGCAGACTATGATTCTTCAAGTTCCGGAAGAACCAGAGTCGTCTTCACCACGCTTGGCGGATTGGATTACGCTTGGGATATTTTCACACTCCCAACTACGGAAAAATCGACGATCGCCGACGAGATTCAGATCACTGACGGTGAATCGGTGAACTTCGACGGCCAGTTCCCTTCACCGTCTGCCACTCTGCTCTCTTTTCTATTACGCAATCAAAGTTTAATAATCCAATCTCCGGCCGCACAGGACCCATTCCCTCTGCAGCTTATCTACGTCACAGAAGGAAACGGAACGGCGAACATATACTAATGTAGATATCCAGGCCCTTTTTTGAACGTTAAGAATTTATTGGCTTATTACACTCGTTGACTCAATGGATGGTGGAAAGGTATTTATTATATTTGGATTCTCCACTTTTTGACCCGTTACCGTAGACTGATTACTTATCGAATTCACTGAGTCGATTCTCTTATATGTACTCTTTGTAAATTCTGCTAACGTCAGTAAAACTGAAATGACTTTTTTTTTTAAGCGGTGAGAATCTAATCTACGCGTCGACTCATGAGGATCCGGGTGAGCCGAGGACGAGTTGGGCTGCCGTATGCTCGACCGAGTTGATAACCGGTTTGACTCGGCGATTGACGCCATATGGAGTAGCTGATTTTAGCCCTGCAGTTTCTCCGTCTGGGATTTACACGGCAGTGGCGTTGTATGGAGGAAAAGACTGGGACGGCGAAGTGGAGATGTTTTGTACTGATATCTATGTTTTCTTGACTCGGGATGGGTCTCAGCGAGTCAATGTAGTTGAAAACGGTGGCCCGCCGTTTTGGGTTGAAGATTCAACTCTGTTTTTTCATATGAAAACCCAAGAAAATGAGTGGATCAGCGTGTACAAAGCGGTTCTACGCAAAAGAGGAAAGTTTTCTAGTGAGTCAGCGACGATTCAACGAATCACGTCTCCGGGACTCAACTCTTTCGCACCAGCTACTTTACTAGGTAATGATAAATTCATTGCGGGGGTTACTCGTAGAGTCGACTCGAATTATTGCCACATAGAGTTATTTGACTTGAAAAAAGAAAAGGAGTTCAAACAGTAGCTCCGTGTCGGCCAACACTCACCATCTTAGTCCGTTCATCTCGCCTGACTCATCCCGAGTTGGGTACAACAAGTGTAGAGGTGACGAGACGGAAAAGGCTAAAACACCCTCCCGTTACTCGAGAATCTCCAAAGTCCGAGGTCTGATATCTCGCTCTTCAGAATCAACGGTTCGTTCCGGTCTTTCTCGCCTAAGGGTGACCGGATTGCCTACGTTGATTTTCCGGGTGCATGGTGAATCGGGACGATTCGAACCGGATCCAGGTTTACCCGAAATGTCTTTTTCAACAGGCTGGAACCCGGTTCTTGAAGGGTTGTGTATCAGCTCCGAACCCATTTTTCCACCTGTAAGTAAGGAGATGGATATTATCATTATCAACTTTGAGCTAGTCGATGACATTTGAGATAAAAAAGCTGACCGCTAATGGTAAAAGTAATGCATTTCCTTCAGTTTCGCCCAATGGAAAATGGATCGTGTTCCCATCGGTCGGACGGGCCATAAGAACTTGTATATAATGGATGCTCCTACGGGTGAGAAAAACGGGTTGTGTAAAAAAACGTGTAATTGGTCACGGAACGGTGATAAGATCACATGTGCATCTAATTGAGACAACCCGGGTTTGCGTAGTTTCGGGTTGTATTTGATGCATCCTAACGATTCCGAGTTGAGAAATTGATTCAAAGCGGGACGGAAGGGCAGAATAACCAACTGTCTTCTAGCCCGGAGGGAAAGAGTACAGTATTTACATCATCTGCTGAGCCAATCTCAACCTTGCGGTCAGATACTCACGATGAAATTGGACGGCTCTGATTTGAAGAGATTGACACAGAATTCTTACGAGGATGGGACCCCTGCTTTAGTACCCTCACATACGAAGCCGGCTGATGTGGCGTGCGCCACGAATTTGCAGAGCGCGTTTGATGATTGTCCCTGGCTCAGTCAAATTCAGAACCACGGCGTTGTGGGTGTTTCCTTGGAGCCCAGTAACGTCAAATGCGGTGCGTAAATAACTAGTTGTGATGTATTGGCAAATTTTATGTGCTTGTTGTAATTAGCCGTTTGTAAAATATGCACTGGCAATTTATTGTACTGTAAAGTGGATGGGTTTTAGTATATAACAAACGAAAGAAAATCGAACGAAACGTCTATATGTATATTTTTAATAAATTTTGTTAGTAAAATAAGATAATACATTATTCATACGGAGTACAAAAAATTGTATTCATTTAAATAAATAATGTACATTATTCTCTTGTGACCCATTAAAAACAGAACGCGTCAAGTCTGCAATTCCTTGAATATCAAAGTTGCCTTTGGCTCCAACGGCCCTTACGTAAACGGCCCCTTAACAGCGAAAAAGGGTAAAAGATGCCGATTTGTGTAAGCCAGTGATTATTGTTTAGAATATTGTCGCCCGCATTGTCGAGTGCAAACTTGGCTGAGTAAGCGATGTCCAGGAGTAATCTGAATCGATGGTGAAGTGGCATTAGTTCGACGTCATTTTTGCGAAAGCAAGAGTTTTGCGGCTGGGTTGGTTCAAAAAGACTTTGCACAAATGACGAAACGATATGGCGAACCGGGTCCGATTGGTTCAGGCCTTTCAGCTGTAGAATGGCAAACCGAAGCTTATTGTGTCTGAAAATGGCGTCGTCTGAGGAAACAATGTAGTGGAAACCCAGGTGTAATCATTTGCTTCGTATTTGGTATTTGTAACTGTAAAAATATTTATGACCCATTGAAGAGAATAATAAAATGTCAACGAAGAGAATGTATAGATTAAAGTAACTGTTTTATGGGAAGAAATTGTGAATGATGAAATTAAACAAGTGACATAATTTTCTTCTCATATATAATAGTGTAAATTTATCTTTCTAAGTTAATTTAAATAAGAAGAATAATCATACCTAAATAAAAATTATATAGAGAAAAAATTGTACTTAAACATGAAAAATAAAAGTTTAACTAATATATGAAATATTATTTCAATAATAAATCTAATTTTTTTTAAATAATTAATTTATATTATAATTTCGAAAGATAGAACTTAAGTTTAATTTGAGATTGTGATCCTTGTATTGTGTTCTAAAAATAAAATAAAATTAAAGCATTATTTAGTAACTCATGGATATTTGGAATAAGTTTATTTAATTTAATGTCAATTCATTTTATAAATTAATTTAATATCATGAATTGTAATGATCTATAAATAATTACATTATCTTATTTGCTAACCAGCACAAGTATTGTAGACAACAGATTTTTTAGATCTTTTCTAAATTAAAAAATTAATGTCTTTCATATATTGATAAAAGATTTTGTCGTCAAAATTTTGATGTCTCTAGTTAAACATCTTATTTATAATTAATATAATATAAAATTTTAAATTGGTAGGACTATTTTTTTATTTGGTCCATGCATTTTTAAAACTATTTTGGCATATTGGATAGAATAAGATATAATAACATAGGATCGTTCGATATAACAAGTTAAACTATATTAGTTCTAACTTGTGTTTGGACTCAATGAAAGGATTGAATGAATTATAATCAATTTGGTATTTCACTATTTTTATTTATAATTAATTTTAAAAATAACAGAAATTAAATGTTTTGATCAAATTTGCTATAAAAAATCTCTATATTCTGATATAAAATATCTTAGTCTAAAAGTTAAAATACATAATAATAATAATAACTGCATATTATTTATCATAGAAATTGAAATTATATAAAATTAACAAATATTTATTTATAAAATAATTAATCTACCAAATTAATGAAAAAGATAATAAATAAGAGACAATAATCAAAATAAATAATGCCTTTGTCTCCCTGAAAATTTGAAAGTGAAATTGTAAATTTGAGGAGCGAAGATGAGAGAGAAGAAGAATTGGGAGGGAACAAAAGTTTTGGTTGGAATAAGAAGAAACTAAAAATTTTTATTGTTTAGACAATTGAGATGGGCCTACGATACATAAAAAAAAAAAAAAATTGTAAATGTGCCAATTTTTAATATAATTTTGAAATATTAAAAAAGTAAAAATAAAAATAAAAGTAATATTTAAAATGATGTTTAAGGTTTCATTAACAATAATATAAACGCTTTCCCAATATATATACACACACAATTATTCATTAGTTATTTATTTATTTATCTACTGAAAATGTTGTTATAAGTAAATTTATTTTAGAGTTGATAATTATTAATTTGGAATACAAAATTTATATTACATTAGAGGTAATATTTGATGTGCCACTCTGTAGTTTTTTATTAATGATATATGTATGTAATATTTGATTTGAACTTTTGCACTCTTAAAATTGAAGAGTTGGATTTAAATTTTAAAAATATACGCTCGTCAGTACCTAATAATTTTTATATAAAAAGGGAGAAAATAAACCTCAAAAACATATAGAAAAAGAGGACAGAAAAAACAACAACATTGAGATCATCATAAAATTTATAATACACAAATAAAAATACAAATAATGTCTTGGAAACAGGATGTGTGGGCAGCAAATTGACCTCAAATCCATCCAGCAGGAAATTGGAATTTAAAAGAAATGTCTATTAGCTATGGTTGTGGAAGTAATCTGGAGGAATTGTTGCAGGGCAGTACTTCTTGGCAACACATTTGTACTGCAGACAATAAACAAATTAAACATCGAAAACTTTGAATTAAGATACAATAAGCAGAATGAACACACTGATTTCTACTTTTCTTTTTTATTACCTTGTGCAGACTGTATTTCTCCCTGATTGCAGGTAGATTAGAACTATTGCTGTTACAGCAAAGGCGATGAAGATCTTTAACGCAGTCGATCAAATCAGAGGAATGGTATAAAGTATAATGCTGCAACGTGGAGTTCTGCAGTGAAACAACAGAATCAAGTTAACAGTCACCAAAATAAATGTTGGCGAAATTGTTTGGGATTATCGATTCCTACCCAAGGCCTTTTCGATGGGAGTAGTATGTATTTTGCTAAGAATATTGCTGAAGCAGCTACAAGTGAAGGAGCATAACAGAGCATACTGTACTCAAGAAGCGATAATTCGGTAATGTAGTTTGCTAAGCATTCCAACTGCATTGATGGAACCTGGTAAAACAATGCACATAAAATTATTAGTTAGACCTGGGAAAGAAATGATCAGTGCTCTAAATAAATTGTTTTGACATTCAGATATATATACCTCATTAATCCCTTGAGCAGCACGAACAAATCGCCTGTATTGGATCAAAAATCAATCAGAAAGTCAAATAAATGAGCACGAATATATGAAGGAACATTACAAGTTTTTACCTCAAGAAACATTTAGATGTGGGCGCGGTAATTTCAAATTTCAAGTAATTTAGAACAGAAGATTCCATTTCCAGAACCTGAAGGGATTAGGAATGTTTAGATCATAATGCAGCTTAAATAGAAATGCAGAGCTCAGATAAACCAAGACAGAAATGATACCTCTTCCTTGAAGTACGTGTTATCAGTTATAAAGCAAAATTCCTCTACTTGTGGTGCACAAATCTCTTCATATTTTCTGAAAATTTGGTCATTTTCTTATCAATTAAATTATACATTGAGGTGAAAGTTGCACAAACAAAGTTAATGGATGAAAGACGATGCGGTTTTCTTACGAGGCAATCATCATGCAGGAAACGCCGAGCAACTGTAGGCGCTGCCTATTCATAAGGTTTCCTGAAAGATAACGATCTATGTAGTTTACTGTCAAATATAATGTATCAGGTACTAGCCTGTACTCTTCAGCCACCTGCAATTGAACTTTGAAATTCAGAGTTCCACGAACTATAATTTTTGATAACTATGAATGTCCTCCTAGTGTCGAAGAAAGAAAACTTACCTCGACAAGCCAATCAATCAGTATCGCTCGCATGCTGGCATTTATGTCTTTCTGAATCTTCTCCATGAAATCTGTTGAAGGCCTTTTCTTAGCCTGAAGGATAGACAAGAAAAAATGATGACGTAGAAGTAGGCTTAGGAATCAAAAACAAAATAAATGTTGTCTGTTCAATACACAATCCTATTCTGTAAACAAAAGGACAAGCTAGTACTCTAGCCAAAGGATTGGTGTAATAGATAAAACATTAAAATAGTCAGATGATTAAATAACGAGGTAATTTGGGAATTTTTAGTCCCGCCCAAGATCCCCTAGACCAAAAATATCAAACTAGTAATAAACAAAAATTATACACAGAAAAACATCGAATACATAACACAAGAATTTACAGTACCTCAGATGCCCGCAAGTGTTTGTAGATATCACAAGCAAAAGTTGCACAAAGTTGTGGATCCATGTAATTATCATCAACATTGACAATTTGATTATCCATTTCCATGTCTGTAAGAATATCTCTACTGCATACATTCTCTACAAGGAAAAAAAGTTTTAACAGATTATAAATTAGCAAGTCAAGAAAGACAATTGCAATTTGGATTTAAGATAAAATTTATTACCTCTTCTTTCTGTCTGGTCTGAAATATACAGATTTCTGAATGTGTTTTTACCTAGAGAATCAACTGGTGGAACATCATTGTTATCAATATATTCAACTTCAGGGCTCTTGAAAGAATCACAAACAGACACTGATTCATCCATAGACACTGAATTCGCATCCGATTTAGTTGGAGAAACATCCATGTTGCAAGAAGCAGAAACAGCAGAAATGCTTGGAGCAGTTTCATCACTTCTCGAAAAAAATTTATTCTTTCCATGAACAATTTCATCGCTTCTCGGAATAGATGAAACAATTTTAGAAGTAACAGCTGCGCTTGTTGTTTTCGTGTTTGTGGAAGCACGTAAAATCTTTCCAGAGATGCCTGTATTGCCATTGCTACTAGAAACAGCTGTCTTCTTCGCCTTGGCAAATCTTGTCGAACAGGGTACCTTCAAGAACGAAATTTTTGCCCCACATTTAGTGCGTGCAGCATAAAAACTGATTTTGAAAATTGACGAGCTATCCAAATTTACTTTTTGGCTTTCCTTTCTGTTGATAATGTCTGCTAGATGTTCCTATAATCTTGTGATTTTCTCTGTGTGAATTTTCAAATTTAAAAGATGTAATTTCCATATTGAGCTGTCTGAATGTCTTGTACATCTCACATTTTCTTTCTTTTCTTTTTTTTCTAATTTCTCACTTACCAAACACCTTAAAAAGAAAATACTACGCAAACCCAAATGAAAAAGAAAAAATAATAATCAGCAAAATCTGTAAATTATCATCCCGTGGATATCAACTCAGCAGAAAAGTTTTACTTAGTCTTCTTTTCCTTCATTTTCTCGTAAAACCAAAAAGAAAAAAGAAAAAAGAATAACCCACCAATGCAGAGGAATTAAGGGAACTTTTTGAACCAGTTTGAGCCGTCCCATTCCTTTGATTTGTGATATTACCGAGCGGCGCTCGTTTCTTTGCCAAATGCGGTGGGACCGCCATGTACTTGCTGACATTGTCCGACGACGACGCGTGTCTCTTAGACAAAGACGACGTCATGGACAACGAAAACGATGAACGCCGGTTGTGCGTCGACATTTTCTCGATCAAGACCAGTTTTCAAAGATTTCTGTTCTTAAAGCTAGAATTTACTTACAGAGAAAGAGAAATATTCGAGCTTTTAAAGAGTCTTTGCAGGGAGTTTTCAAAAGATTTTGAAAGATTTTTGCAGGCACGGAGAGCACGATTTTAATATTTGTTTTTAGTATAATAACATCAAGGTCACCAATTGTTTACATTTTTATAATAATAATATGAATCTTTGCACTTGTAACAAACAGATCCAAAACTCTTATTGAAATTGCTAAAATATCCTTTCCAGTTCGCTAAAAATTTGAAGGGGTAATTTTGGCGTTCAATAGAGTAAAGGATGTGTTTATTATAAATATAAAAGTATGACATTAAGTGAAAAAATAACAACTTAAGGATTCAAATATTATTATCTCATTTGCCTTTTTATTTAAATGGCGCTTTTGAGGCGGGGAAGAAGGTGATTTGAATTGTAGAGTGATCGTGACCATTGATCCAGCTTATAAACGTTTGGGAGCGTGTTGTGGGGCGCACTATTACTTGGTCATAAGAGTTCGCGTCGAATGAAAAGGTGTCACTGAAGCATGCAGGTACGGTCTTGAGGAACTCAAATTGGTCTGTCATTGGTTTGAAAATCACAGGCTGTCATATTATTTTTGATACGTTTGAATTCGAAATTCAAACGGTCACTGAATCTGTCCTCAGTAAGCTAATATTGGTTTGTAGTAGTATGCGAAGTACAACGGCAAATACAAACGGATGAGCTCGTTGAATTATAACCAAACCCAATATGAGATTCTATATTTTACTTTCAATATTTTCAATAAATAAAAAAAAATTTAATTTAAATTATATAATCATAGAATTTATAATTAATAATATAAAAATCATAATTAATTAAATAACAAAAAGAAGATGTTGATATTGAATTATGTATTTATGATTAATATTGGAGCAGCATAATAATATGAATTTGATAATAGTACGAGTTTAATCACATTTATATACACTAAATTTAGTTTTAGTTGATGCATCCATTGTTTTTAGTACTTAAAATTAGATATTATTTATTTAATACGTACATAGTTAAAATTAAATTTTTTATCTATTGAATGATCTTATTTGTATAGGTATTGGTATTATTTGCATATATTACTTGTTTCTAATTTAATTTTTGATTTTGATTTTGATTTTTAACCTTGTCATTTACGCACTTCGTGTTCTGAATAACCCCTATACCTTAGTCACGTTGTTATGAATTTTGATCTTATTATATATTTACCAAATCGTATCAAGTGTAAATTACCTCTATGACAACCACTGTTAATCCTCTCCTTCGGGCTTTCTTCTTGAGATTCTCCTTTGCCATTCTTGTGATTGTTAGGCAGCAACTTTACTAGAAACATCAAATTTTGTGACACTTCTAACTTGAGATTCTCATTGCATTGAACTATATTCTGCAAATTTTTAAATTATTCCTTATAACATTTAAATTTTCTTTTTTACATTGTAAATATTTTGCCGTATTTTTAACTTATTTTTATATTTAAGAAATATAAAAAATTAAAAAAATGGAAATAACTAAAAAAATTAAAGATTATACAATATAATTGAACGAATACCATAAGTAACACAGCATTAAAATTGAAAATTAATTGCCACTTCACCTTGTAGCCGAGTGTTAAGGGATTCTGAAATCTGAATCCGCTCCCTCCTCCTCCACCTTTGTATTTTTTCTACAAAAATTGTGGGTAAAATTTCATGTTAAATGAGGATAGACGAGATTACAAATATCATAATATTTCTTAAAAAAAATAAAATGAGCTTGTGATATGACGCCAGATACCTCATGTTCTTATGGGTCCTGATGCTATGGTTTAATTCTTCATACTCTGCTGACAGATATCTCCTATATAAACAGAGCAGATTTCTTGCAATGTAAACGTACATTTTTATACTCTACTACACTAGAACGCAAAACATATTGAGATTTTAGTATATTTTCATTTTCCAACCAAAACAATTATAAAAAAAAAAATCAATGGATCACTTCTTAAGTACTTTCAGTGGGAAAAGCTACAGAAAGAGGTCAAAATCTCACTATAATATTAATGTAAGTATGACTTCGCTATGAAAAAGATGTCGAGAACAAGAACAAGCGATTGCCAGAAGCCAGCAGATTAATCTACTACATACATCCTACTTATAAGCTGAAATGGTAAATGTATTGCACTGCCCACATCGACTACAATCATTGTGATTCTGGTCTTCAAAATACTCTGTGGGTATTGAACTTGAGCAGTGCTTCTTTGCAAAACATTTGTACTGCCAGCAGATGAAAAGACAACAATATCAAACATAGCAATCGTAAAAAAGAAAGGCACATAAGTTTCAGAGGTTTATGTGAAATCATTCTAGTACTACAATTTGTTCATCAATGTCTATATGTGGTAGTGGTGGCTCGATTTTCTTATGGAAAATTGATTTTAAACGCCACCTTTTACTGCACAGATGCAATCACATTGCAGGAAGAAAGAGAGTTTCTTCTCAACTTATGCTGACTGTACTTCTTCCTGACTGCAGAGAAATTAGAGAGACCGCCATTACGGAACAGACGATGTAGTGCTTTAACGCAGGAATGCAAATCATAGGGTTGGTAAAATGTGTAGTGCCTCAAGGTAGAATTCTGTATCAGGAGGAATATGAAATTCAAACAATGTTATTGAGGTATAATAAAAATAGAGAAAACATCTCAACTAAAAGGAAAATGGTTAAATGCTCTTTCACGTACCCAAGGTTTCTTTGAAGGGAAAAGTATAAAATTGGCCAAGAAAGTAGCAGAAGCAGCTATTAGTGATGGGGCATAACATAGCATGTTATACCCCAGAAGTGATGACTCCAAGATGTAATTGGCCAAGCACTCAAATTGTATTGATTCAGCCTAAAGGAAAAAGAGAAATCAGCAAAGAGGAATGATTAACAAAAGCACTTAAATTCTTCTGTTAGGAAAAAGCAAATTAGAAAAGTGGAAGAAAAATATAATAATGAAACGCAAAAATAATGCATTCCAGAAGAAAGATACCTTGCTACGTCCCCTAGCAGCACCAATAAAATGCCTAAACATTTATGATGAATTACAAGACAATACCAAGAAAAGGACACAAGTACTTGGCAATTCAACAAGAAGAAAAAAGATAGACATTGCCTCGGTTGGGGTGGTCATTTCAAACTTCAAGGAATTCAGTACAGCAGATTCCATTTTAAGAACCTGTAGCAAGCAAGTAGCTCAATGTTTCTGAATTGAGGAAAAATGAAGAAACTTAAGAAAATTCAGCTGATCAAAAAGGAGAACTCTAACCTCCTCTTTAGGGTAAGTGTTATCTGTAATGTAACAAAACTCTTCTATCTGAGGTGGGGATATCTCCTCATATTTGCTGGCAACATTATCGTTTTTCCAGTTATCATCCATAGTCCTCCTACATTAGTAAATATTTAGTACAAGCAAATGGAAAAATCTTCTTACGCTGCAATCATCATGCATGCGACACCAAGCAGTTGCAAACGTTGCCTAACCATCTCATTGCCAGAAAGATAACAATCAATGTAGTTGACTGTCAAAAATAGTGTTTCTGGTACAAGCCTGTATACTTCAGCAACCTGGATTTTACAGAAGTTAAAATCAGAAGTCATCCAAACCAAATGTCTAATACTGAACTCTTAGAATTGTTACAAATTCTTGATTATATTGAAATGAATTTTTATAATGCAAGAGAAAATCCCAGCTATCAAGAACATAAGTAGTTGTCATAAGACAGACAAAACCCAGGAGGCGCAGGGGTTAATTTCTTGGATTACATAAATGTCCTGGCAGTATCATCGCCCACCATAATTTACCTCCACTAGCCAATCAATCAGTATTGCACGCATGCTGACATTAATGTTTTTCTGGACCTTTCCATAAAATCCATGGATGACCTTTTCTTCGCCTGGTAAACCCAAAAGTTGAATAAAAAGGATGTAAGAAATGGTGGGATGATTTATTAGATATTTATTGTGCAGAAGATATAATCTGATATATTTATCCAAGCAAAATGCCTATTCTATGTCACATTAATGACACAGCGACAGAATCATGCAAGAATCTACAAAAGGACAAACAATAATGAACATTGACATGGTGATGCTTTATGATTGTATATTTTAAGTATTGACCATTGAAAGTTAGAAAAGTGAAAAGAATTCAAAAATTTAGTTAACATTCTTATCCTTGTAGAATCAATGTTAATAGAAATGGATAATATAGCCAAAGAAGTAAATAATATAGCCCCTTCATTTCAAAAACCATTTTTCTACAAAACAGTATAGAATCTGGTTATATTCCGACACAAGAAAAGCAAGGATACTGGACCAATAGCATGTCTCATGAAAGCTGAAATTAAAGTAAATTTTTAAAACAAAATATGTGAAATTTACTACAAAATAGTCTTTAGTACTTTTTTGAAATGAATGTAGGAGTGCCAGGAAAAATAATTAGCGAAGAGCAAAAAAACAGGAATAATGTAAAATTAAAATGATGCTAAATCTCTGATTTATGCAAATGTTTATAAATGTCGCAAGCAATGGCTGCACAAAGCTGGGGGTCCTTGATATTATCATCGATATCAACAAAATCATCAACCGGTTTCATATCTACAAGTAATTCTCTCTTGCAAATCTTCCCTGAAATCCATGCAGGAGAAACAATATAATCAACCAAGAAACTAAAATTCTTTCATCTCCAGTTTCCAGTTAATGAGTAGGTAAGATACAATCGCCAGCATGGGCCAAACCATTGATAACTATGAAGTGAACAACAGAAGAAATTCTACAGAAACATGAAATTATCTTAAGTGCATTCGTTATTCCTAAAATGAAAATACCTTCTCTTTGTGCATGATCTGAAATGTTGAGAGTGTTGTATGTCCTCTGCTCAATAGATTTAATTGTCAAAGCATCCTCTTTGTCTATATATTCAAATTCTGGACTCTTCAAAGAATCACGTGTAGATATTGTCTCATCCAAGGAAACAGAACCTTCAATCAATGTGCTTGGAGAAATATCCACGGACCTGGTTCCATAGTTGGACTTTTCAGAACAGTAAGTACAGTAACATTGCTGCCTGGAGCAGGAATGGCTTTAACTGCAACTGTAAATTGGTTTCTTTGAGAAAAAAATGGATCCTTACAAGGTGGAACAACACCAGGTTTCACACTTAAGGATGTGGGCAAAGTGCTCCCGAGGAGTGCTTTATCATGAACGGTAACATAAGATTCCTTTTTCTTGGTAATTTTAACAGAACATGGCACCTTGAATAAATTAAAGCATTAGTTAACAGAGGTTCAGTAGTATATGTAAGTGATAAAATTGAATACTGCAACAAAAAATTTAGGCCACTTGGGCACTGCATAGGAACACAATCCTCACAAAACTGGTTAGATATCATTTTAAAGCACATTTTCAACCTCGAGAAAGAAATTATTCCAAACGTTGATGCAGTTAACTCAAAAATATACTAAAAGATTTCAAAATTTGCCTCCTTTAATTAGTTGTGACAAGATTGACATAAACATGAAATGACAACATCTTAATGACCCCATGCTAATTGTATGATATGTGTCATAAAATAATTGTCAAAACATACAAATTTTTGCATGTAGCTAAATGATTGATGGATAAGATCCAACCCCAATTAAACTTTGCAACTACAAAACAGATTTCAAATATACAATATCACCTTACAACAAATTAATTATACATAACAGGGTTTAGAATTACATATATGTAAGTAATGCAAAAAAAATAAATTAGTCTCCATATAAATAAAGTCAAACAGATTTCATATAAATAAAGTAGTGGAATCTAAGCTAAATTAGGAAAAATAATCATACAATTCTGAACTATTCAAACCTTAACTTCGTGATGTACAACCATAACTAGACTCCATCTCTTGATCATTAATAATCATCCAAAAGAAAATCCAACTCAGTAAATAAGCCATTAAAATTCTTAGCCTTATGAATTTTTCTGGAAACAAGTCAATATTGAAAACTCCCACAAACTTCGCTCATGACGATTACAAAGAAACATTAACCACTAACAAATAATAAAATAAAATAAAATTGGTTTTGGTTCATATATATTCAATAGAAAATCAACACAGTTGTTGAAAGAATATTATATCAAAGCATCAAAATTCCATAAACCAAAGCCAAAACTAACAAGAATTACTCACAATGCCTTTTGATTGGGTGCCGGAGACCCGCGAACCCAATTGAGACCCATCCCTCTGGTTCGTTATTTCAGTGAGAGCCGGTCTCTTCTTGGCCAATTGGGGCTTGAAAATGGCGATTTTCTTTGTGTGGTTTTCAGGTAGGGATGATGCGACGATGACAATGAAGAAACCGACGGACGACGATTTCTGGTCAACATTTGGACCAAACGGCAGGCCCAACCGGAAAATCACTGCAAAACCCGGAAAAAATGATTAATAAGATTATCGATTAACTGTGAGAAATAAATGGTATTGAGGATTTTGTGATCGTGTAACGTTAATTACTCCTTAATTCAGTATTTGGTTTTCTTTTTGGGCTACTCAAGATTCTTTGAGAGTTTTAGTTATAACAAAGCGAGAAATAAAAGTGGGAGAGGGAGCGATCATTTAATGAAGAACAGAGGCCAAAAGCGCGAAAATGCGTTCGTTTGAAGGGAACTGAGATTTTGAACGTTGTTTTTCCATGGAGAGATCTGGACCGTCGTGTTGATCACGTGGTTATAACTGAAAGATCATTTCCGCCAGCGTGTAGATCTAATCTTACAGATGGTTACTTAAAAAGTCTCAACGATTAATCATCAACCAATCCGATGTCGTGGTGAAGGGGAATGAGTTATTCATTAACTTTTGATGACAGGCAGTTACGTTATCATTGGCTTAATGCGTAAGCCAAGTTGCAGGCCCTTAGCCACGGAGTAATGCAGTGGACCTAGGTACTATATTTTTCAAAATGAGATCATCTTAATATTCAATTAATGAAGTTAATGTTGAATACAACTTAAAAATCTCTAATATTATTTTAAATTAATTAATTAAAATTATTAAATATTCGTAATATTTTTAGTAAATGGTAATTATGCTCCGCACCTTTATGAATTTTTGTTGTATTATATTAGAATAATCTCCATTGAATATTGATTTTATTTAAACTAATGATACCACCAGCTTAATCTTTTAATTATATCATCGTTTAAAAATAATAATAATTGATAATTGCACTCGTGAAATAAATATCCTATTATATTTAAAAAAAATTTATTTAAAATAAAATTAAATATTCAAAAAATAAAGAAAATTATATATATTATTTTAATCCATGTTTACTATCATTATTATATCACTATCATCATATTTTAATTATAAAATTTATTAAAAGTATAAATTTTTTTATAAATTAAAATACTTTTGATAATATATATTATCAAAAATCTATTGCTTAAACAAATGATTAAAAGTTAGTAATTTCAAATTTGATTTTATGAGAATTGAATGGAATTCTAATAATCATTAAATCGAGTTGAATTGAATTGAATTAGTTCAATTTCAATTTGATTTAGTTTGTTTTCAATGTTTATGTTAACACGTTTGTGTTTGAGTCATTTTTTTAATTTTATAAATAAAAATTACAACACAATATTAACTTCTATTTATTTTTATTTAGTTAAATTTATAATTGAATTTTCGTTTGATTAATGAAAGTTTAAATATAACAGAATTAAAATATAAAATTAAACTGAATCAACCGAACTAAACCAACAAATTTAGCTTGTTTAGCTTGATTCTTCATTTTTTTTTCTTTTATTAAGAATTTTTACCTTCTTCCCTGATTCTTGAAGTTGGGCGTTCAAAATTTCTGTCATTGCAAAAAATTAATTTTTAAAAATATTTAAAATAAATATCCAAACTAAATTTAAGTTGAACTTAATCTTGAGATAATTTTATTAAATACCTAACGCATTTATAAAAATATAATATTTTTTAAATATTTAAAACCAACTTATTTATTTATTTATTTTTGTATACAGTAAAAAACACCAGTCCTTGCCGAGCTCAAATTATCGCCAGTTGTACCGAATACCGGACCAACGCATGCAACACGCAGAATCATTTAACAATGTGGTGCAGAGACCGGTTAAAACTCTTTAACTGCCCTAAACTCTTACAAAAAGTACACCCTGGATTCGAATACGGAATCAGCGTATAAACGTTTAATATGTCCTTATTCATCAAACGACACCCCCCTGGACTGACTTCTTTATTGTGCAGAGTATATATTTATTTGAGTTGCACTTTTAGTTAGACTTAACTTTAAGGGAATTTTATTCTTTATCTAATATAGAAATGTAATATGGATACATTTAATTAAACAAACAAATTAAAAAAAAAATCTTTTAATTTTAAATAGACATTTTGTTTTGACTTCAAGGATAATCTCAACTACGAGTGGGCACACAGTTCAATTTAGTGTTTTTTTTTTTTTTCCTTTTTTAAACTAAAAATAAAATCAAATAAGTTTTTAAAATTTAAAATCGGAATCGTACCCATATTATATTAGAACCGAATCAAAATTGAACTAATAAATTTAATTGGTTCGATTTGATTTATCGATTTAGGTTAGATTTAAAAATCGATTTGAATCAAAAATTATAAATTTTTTATTAAATTAACTTGCATATTTTTTTGTAAAAATCAGATTTTTAATATTAAAATAATATATATTATATTAATAATATATTAATATATAAAATTTAAATTAAAAAAATATTTAATTAGTATATTTAATTTAGTTCAATTTGATTTTTTTGATTTATTAACCTACAATCGAATCAACGATATTCGATTTTTAATTTATAAAATCAAATCCAACCGATTAAACTATAAAACAAAATTGAACTGATAATTTTAGTCTAATTTAATTGATTTTGTTTTTATTATCGACCCTAACGCCAATAGATACATAATTTATATTTGGGAGTTTGATTTTTTCAAATATTTATATATAATAATATATTTAATCTTCAAGGTAGTATGAACATATTGAGTAGATATAGTAGTTTTAAGAAGAAAGAACACATTATATATACATCAATCATATGCCAAGTAACTTCAGCGTAATTCTCTTCAAAGTTTTTGTAACGACATCGTCTGACTGTCTCCAGCCAAAACGCTGAGTTTTTGGAAAGCCACGTACGAGGTTCTCGCGATCATCACTATGAACTTTCAGTGAAAATGGCGCCAGTGTTGCAGAGCTCACAACCATGGGTTGAAAAATAGTATAATCTCCGTCTCTAGCATTTCATTAATTTGTTTTTCTCTATCCTGACTTCCGAATTCAAAAAATATTTTCTTGTTTTTATTTTTGGGTTGTATTGATTCTGCAGTCGACCAAAGCAAGTGAAAGATGTAGCGCACCAAGAGAAGGTGGTGAGCGTTCTCACGAACACTCACGAGACAGCCAGCTTTTAATTTCAATTTCAGCTTTCTCGCTCTCGTTTTAGTTACTGTTATTACTTTTGCAATGAGAATTGAAACACTCATGTAATTTTTTATTTTTATTTTTATTTTATATTCTTAACTGCCAGCACATGGTCTTCTATGGTCCAACCGACACTGGAAAAACCACCACCGCGCTTGCCATTGCCCATTAGCTTTTCCGGTGCCTACTTGTAATTATTGTTGTCAGTTTTGTATTGTATTGTCTGAGTTCATGTAGGAGTTGGTTGATAGTTCATAAAGGTGATAATAAATATAAGGCCTTATCTCTTTTGGACGCTGCAATTTTAAAATGATGATTTCGGGCAAAACAATTTTGTACGTCAGTAAATAGTGCTGATTTGTCCAAGCCACCATGCTGGTGTCTGTCTATTATTATTATTATTATTATTGTTTGTGAAGAGTCACGGTGCCAGTCCAGATTTGTGAAGAGTCGCGGCCAATTTGTGCGTGCTATTAGAAAACTCTAGATCATTATATGAAGTGGAGTTTGGCACTTTTCTTTGTATGATATTTATCTGATTTCACCGGGAGCATGCTCGGGCACTGTTTGTGTGATGCCAATCTGATATCAGAAATTGCTTTGCTTCTAATTTGATGCCAGAAAATGATACAAAAGAAGAAAAGTGTTTATAATGAAAAGATAAATGAACAATTTTTATTTCAAAGACAAAGATAGGTTACTTCATCACCAAATATTACAAACCCAGATAGATAGATACACCAGTCTTAAGGATGTAGAATTTAACACTCATCACTCTAAAGAATCATCTAAGAGATATAGAGTTTAAAAAGATAGGTAGGAACTCACCACCAAAAATTAGGATTCTGAAGATGCAGATACACCTCTCTAAGAGTAACCTAAGGAAACTGAACTCAATGAACTCACCACTCAAAGGACTCCACCCAATAGATGCAGAGATTTTGGTAAGGACTTCTCCTTAACCCAGTTACATTTTTTTCTCTTTTCTCCTCCTCTTTCTACCTTACAATGCTCTGAATTTATAGGCCTTGGAACAACCCTCCAAGCGTAGGTGATTTCCTAGACTCGGATGTAAATATTATGTTAATGAAAAAATTAGAAAAAAAAACAAAGACTTAAACATAAATACATCTTACGTGACTCTTGGAATACACGAAACTTTATCTCCAAACTCAACTTTGTAAAATGCACGTGAAAGCTTACTTACATAGCTTTCTTTGATACCAGCCGTGAACTGTAATTCAATCTCAGTAATACAATTTAATTATAAAGTTAGCCCACGAACAGTGCACTTATGGCGCAACTTCTAAGTGTAAGAATTTGAAGGTCATAAGACTAACGGCCACTCAGACACTCCCGTGTCATTGTGTTTTGCTGTCTTATTTAATTGTACTGTTGCAGGCCTGAGATGTGCAAGTCCAGAGTGCTGGAGCTGAATGCAAGTGATGATCGTGGGATCAATGTTTGACGCACTAATATTAAAGATTTTGCAGCTGTAGCTGTAGGTTCTAGCCACCGTCAAGGGTATACTTATTCCTGTCCTGTTTTCAGTTTTGCCCCCTTTTTTTATTATGTGCTACTGATCTTTTCTTCAATGCTTCAGGGGTTACCCTTGTCCTCCATATAAGATTATTATCTCAGATGAAGCAGATTCAATGACTAAAGAAGCTCAGGCTTTTTTGTTTCAGTTCTGTTGGCTTTATTTAGTTCTTTGTTATGGAATGGTTATGAATGCCAAATAATTATTATTATTCACAGAAAGCTCTGAGACGGATGATGGAAACTCACTCCAAAGTCAAGAGATTCTTTATTATATGCAATTACGTACGCAGGTGCACTTTTTCTAATCTGTTCAGTTTTCATCTGGTGTTTTGCATTTTCTTTCTGTTTCTTTATGGATGAAATTTCTGTTTGACAAGGAAGGATTATGTGAATCTCAACCCTATAAGGTTTATAAATTGCATATGTATCCTGTAAAATATTTCTGAGGTTTTGGACCACCTCTCAAGTATTCTATCTTATACTCAATCTAGTGAATTTATTTGGATGCAGTTCAACTAGATGATTTATGACAGTAATATATATTGCTTTACAATCACGTTTAGATTTTCTCATCTTCTAAGCTTTATGCCATAATCATTTTCAGTGATATTTTCATTTTTTGAAGTTCATGCAAAACAAATCTATTGTTCGGTGGGAGCTTGAATATCTTCTCATTTGATAGGAAGCTGTTTGTGACAAAAACAAATTTCACGAGGAAAAAGCTTTATCATACTTGTCAATGAACTATGTTAAGAGTAATCCTTGAACTTTACGATCTAAATGCTCTCTTTTTCATTATCTTGGTAGGATAATAGAGCCCCTTGCTTCAAGATGTGCAAAGCTCAGGTTCGAGCCACTTTCTGATGTTGTCATGAGGAGCCGGATATTGCACATTTGTAATGACGAAGGGCTCAATCTGGATGCAGAGGTATGGATCAGCTGACTTATAGCTTGTCTTATAAACAATGATTTGCATTTCATTGGATTATTGCATTAGTTATCGGTATCAGTTATTGACGTCCTCGTATGTAAGACGTTATTGTAGGCTCTATCAACGTTAAGTTCAACATCACAAGGTGATTTTCACAGGGCTATTATATACTTGCAGGTAAGAGGCAGTCTTCGTTGTTTCTTCGCTCTTGAACTGTCATTCTTTCTTCATGTTTGTGTGTGCCATTGTTGCCTTTGACAATGTTGATGGATAAATTTTTATTAGCACATATGTTAATGGAAAAAACTACATAAAACACCAAATCGATCACAATTGGATTTTATTGTATTTCCATTAAATTTCCAAAGGAGGCGGCATTGATTTTGGTCACGATTAGAAGGGCATGAGAGTGGTTCAAGGGCTTTATTTCTCTAATCTTGATCTCTACATTTCTTTTTACCTATCTTGTATCATGGACAATGCTCAGCGATGAAACTCATGCCTTATTTGATGAAATGCTGAAGGGGCTGCTCGCTTATTTGGATCAACAATCACTTCCAAGGACCTAATTAACGTGTCTGGTGCAAGTTGTATTTGTGTTAATCCTCTCACACTTTATTGATTTTTGTAATATTTCTGTTGGAAAGTCTTGCCAGTTCTTTTTAATAAAGGTTCTAAAGCACATGATAAATTTTAACCAATCTTCTCTGTTGTCTCAGTGGTTTAACATATGGTCAGTGGTTCTTGAGGCCACATGGTCCCTGATGCTCAAACATTGGAATTGAAGAAGTTGACATAAATAAGTACGGTTCTTTGATGGTTGAGATTGGAGTTGTTTTTTGGATATCAACTTTTTGTTCTTTCTTTGGTCAGTGGAGGCTGGTGTTAGCATGGTTGACATAGTTTTTAAATGAAAGAGGTTTTAATCCATAGCGACTGAATAAAGTTAATTGCATCAGGCATTTTCATCGTGCTGGTGTTTTATTTTGTTTACATATTCCCTGACTCTTCTTGAATGTTTCGTTATCAGGTCGTTCCACCAGAGATGGTGCAGGCGCTTTTTGCAGCATGCAGAACTGGTGAGTTTGATTTGGCAAGGAAGGAAGTTAATAACATTATTGCAGATGGATATTCAGTCTCTATGTTTCTTTCCCAGGTCACTATTTTACTTTTTGTATCAATGTTTCATCGCTCTGGTCAATGGTAATATATATTTACTACTCATAATTGTTTGTTTCCAGTTATTTGATGTCGTTGTTGAAGCAGAAGATATGTTGGATGAGCAGAAGGCTCGAATATGCAAACAGTTGGCTGAAGCAGATAAGGTTGTTTCTTTCCATAAGCTTATTTCCCCTGCATTTTAGTCTGCTTCAAGTGGTTTTGAAGTGATGTTTGTAATGATCAATGATTTTCCCGTGAAGCTATATCAGTTAGGTTTTACTCCAAATAGTATTGGAAAACCAAATTAAATTATCTTAGAAATTCATATTTCTCACTCAAAATTTATCCATGCAGCTACAATAGATGAACAGTTTCAATTTCTTCATTTTTTGGTGAACTTACAAGTATGGGATGACTGAGACATTTATCATGCACAATTTTTAGTTTTTTTTCACTTGGTGGATTAGCAGCGTCTTGTTGATGGTGCAGACGAGTACTTGCAGCTCTTGGATGTGACAAGCAATGTGATACGAGCTCTATGTAACATGCCGGAAGAGTTTCAATACAATAGTTAGGTAGGTAAGGACCCAAATTGGACACAACAGATATGCTATGTGCAATCAGGTAGAAAAAATTTGCTCCAGTTAATTTAGTATGTAGTAGAAATCTTTCTCTTTGAAGTCTGAAGAAAACAGAACCTTTTGAGTCTTTTAGTCTTGCCTTAATACCATTTGCTAATATGATCCATTAGTTTGCCAGATAACTCAGTTTAGACGGTACCATTTTTTTTTTTTTCTTGAGATCAATAATTTTTGTTAATATCAGTTTCCATTATTTGAATGGAGGAGATTTTGAGCTATCATGACAAGGTTTCCAAATATTGGCTTGCTGATGCGAATTACACTTTATGAATTAGAAGTTGAGACAAATGACTGTCTGTGATTCTCGTTTTGTCACCGTTACAGAGAGAATTATGATTCGAATCCATTTGAAAATTTAAAATTTTCCTTCACATTTTACATTATGAATGTCATGCATTAGAATTGGTTATCCTGCCGTTGAAACAGGCTTGTCTCAAACATCCTTGGATACACACAATCATGGTTTACAATACAGTAAACACACATCATTGTAGTCCATAATGTAACTTATCGAAGAGCCTATAAATTTTTAAATTTCAATGGGAAGAAATGAGGATTGGTTTATGCAATGATTTTAACTAAAAAAAATAATAATAAATTTGTCTACAAAAGGCTGCAAGGTCTTTTAATGTTAGAAGGAACGTGGTAATTATTTCTCAATCCATCTTATTTGATTGATGGTGTAATAATACTTAGTTCCTTAAATTTTTAGAAGTTGTCAAGTATAGATTTTGTTGGTTAATTTATAACAAATAGATTACTACTTAGCTTGTATTGAATGGACTAAGATATCCATTATAAGAAACATAAAAAAAAAAAGAGGACTCAAGTGTCATTACTCCATTAATCTAATGCAATTCTGTCTGCATAAGTGCAATTTAAAATTCCAATTAAAAAGCTCCTTTTTCCTCGGCATTAAACACGACTTTTCATAACGTTTGAATTTTCTGCGACAACATTTTGTTTGTTTTCACTTTCTTCCTGATCAATTACATTTTTCTTCCCAAAACAAACCCAAGTCAATGAACGAACGTGGATATCCACTGGCCCACCAGTCACCACTTTATCTCCTTTAATCTCGCTTTAAACTACCGTTCATCTCTTCTTCCAAACTTCAGCTATATAACGAACAAGCAAAGAAGAGCAAATGAAGTAGGAGAATTACATTTCCATTTTTACACTCTGCTTGCTTTCTTCAGGTCAGAATGACGATCGACGATTCACTTAGAAAACCCGGTTCCGTTCCGTTCAAGTGGGAAATTCGACCGGGTGTGCCCAAAATCCAGCAACAACAACAGAACCGACAGCCGTCGATGTCCCCATTGCCGAACAGCCCTGAGTCACCATCTCCGCCGCAAAAGCTTCGACCTCCCCCTGCTGGGTTTCACTTCGTTCCTCCATTCGAGCCTCGTAGCCAGTCGTTCCGATCCAGGCCGAGAACACCATCCGAGCGTTGGCGGTTCGAGAAACCTACTCTTCGGCCCGAATGTGTTACGCCTGGGTGTTTTCCGGCTCCTTTACTGAGACGGAAGAACAGGAGCAAGAGGACAGTTCATGTAACCAAATCCGAATCTGGATATTCTTCTGACCTTGAAACGTTGGCCAGCTGGTCGGGTTCCAACCGAAAATCGTTTTCGATGTTCACTGCGTCACCGGCATCGTCGTCTTTCTCATCGTATAAGACGTCGCCGCGTGCCGTGGGCTACACGGAATGGGCCGGGTTCGGACTTTTTTGAACGGAATTTACTGTATTGTTTCATTTTGGAGGGAATTGAATTGCAACCTCGGAATGTATTTTTCAATTTCTGTTAAGAGTTGTCTTTTCATCGGGTTAAAAAGCTCAAATCCAAGCCCAAGCCCAAGAAGGTGGACCGTGATTGGCTCCCATCGTCATGTTAGTATTTTCGAAGTTCACAAATGTGTGAGTCATTATTATTGCTATAAATATTATTGTAATTTAAAAAAGTTTGAAAATGATTATGACGAGGACTATCCGTAGTCATTTTGATATAAAGTCCATGACCTTTCTTCAATTTTTTTTTTAAAATAAAGATGAATTTTGGTCTTACTTTCGGTGGGAATCAAGATCAGTTGTAGATACTACTATACAATACTTATTATACTCAAAAAATTTATTACAAACTAAAAGTCACTCATATTTTGCTATTCATAAATCTCTCACACAATTATAAAAATGGTAAAATAAATAAAACAAGTAAATAACTATCAAATACATAACGAAAAAAATGGCATTTATTATTACATCAATTTATTTAAAAATAAATTTATGTAAATAATTTTTACTCTTGTTACACTTTTTTTGAAATTTTGGTTCAAATTGGAAAATCTCATGCTTCAAATCCCCACAAGTTAGCACGGTAACAAATGAAATTAGCTCGCCAAATTAAGAACTTCATCCATTGTGATACGCGGTACGGCAAACCAAATATATTACAAGTACCAATTTTTGCAATTTTCAAGCAATTCCAATGACAATGAGAAAGTCCTAAAGAACCTCAAATTTTACTCAAATGAGTTTGTCATTGGGATTTGAGAAACATTTGCAGCCATAAAGGGATCATTTCTGATCATTTTTTTAATGCAAACGATAATGTCAAAACATCATAATTCTCTATTACATCAACTGCTTCCACTGATGCTCAAAAACGTTCCATTTGATGCCAAACTTGCAGCTTCAACTACCAGAAAACAGAGCTCATTCACTGTCGAATCAGTCTCTGATGTACTGAAATTCATACCCAGATTCTTCTTCCAGTCACCCCGCTCAATCGGCAGCCAAAAGGGTTTTCGACACCGTGCTCCTTTGAAACAACGAAACCTCAAAAAAGAAGCTTACAGTTTCCGCAACAACGTACTTGTTCTTGGCCCTGCAGCGTATAGAAACCCACAGCTAATCACCCTAGGACTGAACAAAGCCATGGAGTTTTACTACTGGGTCGAAAGCTTTTTCGGGCTGGTCCATAATGGGATGACATGCAGAGAAATGGCTATCGTGTTGGCTAAGGGCAATAACACAAAGGGTCTTTGGGATTTTCTCAAAGAAATGTCTAGAAGAGGAAATTTTGAGCTTGTGAATACTTCTACGGTCACGTGTTTGATAAAAGTCCTAGGTGAAGAAGGGTTGGTTAATGAAGCTTTAGCTACATTTTATCGGATGAGGCAATTTCGTTGTAAACCTGATGTTTATGCGTATAATGTAATTATTAATGCTCTTTGTCGTGTAGGGAACTTTAAAATGGCGAGATTTCTGTTAGAACAAATGGAGATACCAGGGTTTACCTGTGCTCCGGATGTGTACACTTATACAATATTGATTAGTTCATATTGTAAGTATAGCATGCAAACCGGGTGTAGAAAAGCAATTAGGAGGAGGTTGTGGGAAGCCAATCACTTGTTTCGTTTAATGTTGTTTAAGGGTTTTGTTCCTGATGTCGTCACATATAATTGTTTGATTGATGGTTGTTGCAAGACTTATCGAATTGAGAGGGCCTTGGAACTTTTTAATGATATGGATAAAAAGGGTTGTGTTCCAAACAGGGCTACTTATAATTCTTTTATTAGGTACTATAGTGCTGTGAATGAGATTGATAAGGCAATTGAAATGATGAGGAGGATGCAAGATATGAATCATGACATACCCTCTTCAAGTTCATATACTCCGATCATACATGCTTTTTGTGAAGCTGGAAGAGCGTTGGAGGCAAGGGATTTTCTGCTTGAGTTGGTTAATAGGGGTTCAATTCCTAGAGAGTACACATACAAGTTAGTTTGTGATGTCCTAAACGCTGCTGGGGAGTCCAGTTTGCTGGATGATGAATTACATGAAAGAATAAGGCATGGTATAGAGAATAGGTTTAGGCAAGTGATGAAGGTAAAACCAATTATGAAGTGCAGAGTATTACCATAGTATGGGTGAATATGATATTCTCAAGAAACTATATATTGTTTTCCATACGAAAACTAAAGACGTGGCAAAGAATATGGATGGAAATTTGGGCACTCTGCTGGTGAGTGGTGTCTATTATTCCACTGATATATTTTCTCTTTAGTTCAGGGTGCAATTTATTTTTTCACTTATTTTAATTAAAAGGGTCTAATGATTAATTATGCCCCTGTTTCATTTGTGTTCTTTATTGAGTTCAATTTGTTTTGGGTTGTTTTCAATTTTCATACCTAGGCTCTTCATTTTCAGGAAATACTCTAAATATTATCATTCAAGTAGCATGCGTTTTAGATGATTAAAAAGTATGTAATCCAGAAAATCTCCAGTGATAATGGGAGATTTTATGGTACTTATTGATATCGTACTTATTGATACCAAGGCAGTTCATACATAAATTTGTAGTCATGTTTACTACAACCACAGAACTATTCGCTGAAGCTTCAGCCAAGTAATTTCTTTTCGATCCTATAAATTTCTGATTATGTTATGATTTTAAAGCTTTTTAATGTCTCTAGAATATTTGATCTATTATTCTTGTTTAAACAAAAATTAACTTTAAGCAATTCAATGATATTAACTTTGTGAGCATATTTCTGGTGACAGGCTCTTCCCTGCCAGCTGCTTATACTTGTTTAAGCAAAAATTTACTTGAAGGAGTTAAGAAATACTTCTATGAAATTAACTTTACAAGCATATTTTTGGTGCTGGCTCTTCCTGGGGAAGCTGCTTCAAAATATTTCATATTTTGTAAAAGTCAGTTGGGCTAAACTCATACTTCCAGATGCATCAAGCTTTTGTAATGTTACTGCCTGGTACTAGCCTGTCAAAATGCACAGGCCCTATTTGTTCAATGCCTCACGCCACCGTTCGGATCATTTTGGTTGCAATAAGATAACATTGTAAGTTCATTCTGCTCTCTTAACGCTAGCCATAGTTTAACAATGCTGCAAACTTCTGATTGTGTTTTATGATATATTTATTCACACTTGGTTAGGCAAATTCTATGGATATAAGAGTTAGAGATTGAAGAAAGAGATTACTTTGAATTAACTTCTGTATAGTGCTGTCAGAATAACAATTTTGGCTGTGCACCTTACAAGTGATTAGAATCTACAATTTATACTACAGCCACGTACGGGGAAACTAGGGTGAGTTGTTCACCAAGAAAAATTGAAAAGGATTATCAAATGGCACACTTCTTTGTGTCTTGGTTGGTTGATTATCTTGGGCCTATCAGAATTATTTACAACTATTAAGTTTAGATCAGTAAATGGGATGGGTAAGAAGGCGACAGAGTGGTTGCTATTTTTTCTGCTGTTTGAATATTTGATGAAATTGTAATATCAATCTTCTAATCCATATTTCTTCATGATTGAATGATTGCAATAGGGATTTTTTTCAACAGTTCCGCTGGATTACCTGATGAATAGCATAAATTATAGTTGATAGGTATAGGACTTAGCAATCTGGTGAAACCATTGGGGAGTCCGTCGATTTAGCAATTTAAAATAGTAATAATACAAATATAATATCATTATTTGGAGCTCTGTGACCTTTGAATGGCACAGAAGTGATTCAATGGGTTATGGAGTGTGCATTAAGTGGTTGGTGGGTTATTTGTAATCTCGAGTTGGGACAATAGAATGGACAATGTGCGAGTGTGAATGATCAAATTCAAGTAACTAGGTTGCATAAAAAGATCATTGCAGCTAATTGCAATGCTAGTTCCAGGAGTTTTGGGTTCGATTTGAGTTGGAAAATTCCTTTCAAAATTTATGGAGTTATTCTAAATGGATGAAAATGTTTGATTCTAGTTATAAATCAGCTGTTTAACCAAGACGAGCACAGGATGATATGATCTTCACCTTTATAAGAAATTTACGGCCTAGATTACGGTTTCATTGCACTGATATGTGGAATATTATGAATATGGAGACTACAGCAGCACATGTCCGATCGTGCAAGCCATCTTTGGAACAAGTCTAGTGCATAGTAAATGTATATTCTTAAGATAAACATTTTGATAAACTATTGTTGATGGATAACCTTATGACATAATACTTGAAATATGTCAATCTTTTCCTCCAATTGTGGTGCACTTTGCTACGGTGATGGAATCTCACACAATCAGCGCCATGACAGCCGATACACAGTAATTTTTTTTGGGTCTTAACCAATTTTACAAGAAAATAAAAGGGAAATGAATCTTTTAAGTTCCCAAAACCCACTCATCGCATGCAGTCTCCATCCTTTAATGCATAGAGTAGTCTCTTTTTACCAACTACTTCTTGTTACGAGTATCGCTCATAATTTAATGGGAGATGTAAAAATAACGAAAATAAATGCATAAAAAGTATATATTTCAGTTGTTGCTTTTAACTAATTATTGTGGCCAGTATTGCTTAGAATTTATATTAATAAGAAGAACACTGCCATGTGTTGGGATTCCTTCGTCTCAATATAATTTTTTATTTTTTGTAGTTGTAGGTAGACGTCTACTGGCCCCCACCTTGACAGATTCAATTTGGAGATTCAAGGTCATTCAATAACCTCCACGTATAATAAATAATATTGTTGTGCGTTGAGACAGAGCTACAATTCCTTCCTTCCAATATATATATATATATATTCATTTTCTTGTCTGAACGTTTTACTGTCGAACGTATTTTTGACATTCTTAAAATACGGACAACTCACAAAAAAATATTTGTTACTTTTGTATGAGTACGTATTTTAAATCTGAGAATTTCTCTCTCTATTGATGTACATTATATATACTGTCATTAAATAGGGTCATTAAAGTCTTTTTATTTACTTATTCTTTTTTAGGTGATAATTCATAATCTCTCTCCTATTTTTTCTCCTCGTTACATCTCCCGTTCTGCTAATTTTAATCCACTGAGAAGCTGGCCAATCTCAATCAGCTGAAAAGCTAGCCATGGCTATCAACCAGCTTTAAAATTTAAAGAAAATTTCTTCATTTTTGTGCTTTAAATAATTATAATTGGTAAAATCTTCAATTATATTCATTTATAATAAATAAACATGACTCTTTTAACAATGTTTTTTCATTTAATATCTGCTAAATTAATTTTTCTCGCGAATCCACAAACATATTTTACAGTAAAATGAAGAACTATCATAATGGCTGCAAGTTAATTTTGACAAACAATCACTTCAACTTTTATCTTTCAATAAAACGGTGGCGTAAGAAAGGTGGTGAATTGAGACTTACTGTCAAACTTACGTACATCCACCAAAAGACTAAAAAAAAATTAACATTCAACCGTCGGGGTATTTTTTTTTTTTTTTTAATATTAGAAAACTTTATACTCAGCCGTTATTACGGAGATCGATCGTACATAGAATCAAATACTTATTTTTTTTAAAATACATATCTGTAAATTATATAATATTTGTCATGAATCAATTGAAATACATATATAAAGATTACATTACAGTGATATTAAATATAAAATAAAATTTTAATTGCACCGTATGTTTATAAAAATTACACTTCTAAAAATTTGAATACGAATAGACTTGTATTGTCACCACGTGATGGCCACACAGACTACACCCCTCGGCTCACTGTCGGGGAATTTTGCAAATGCAATATTGTTAAATTGTAATGTGGACTGAGAGATGCTACCAAATCTTTATCATCTACTAACAATTATTAAACCCAAAAAATTCATGTCTTAATTGAGCAAAAAATTGAACACATTAATCATAAAAAATACAAGTATTAAATAAATTAAATTTTCTTTTGATGTTTTCATAAGTATTCAATATTATTAACTCATCAACTACTTTTATGCTTAATTGTATTGGAGATTAATGCCTCAAAGTTTTGTCACTCTTAATGTTTAAGTTTTTACAAATTAAAAATTTCTTCCTTAAAGTTGATATAAGAAAAATCGTTTATTTGATTTTTCGTTTTCACGCCCATACATCAAAACAACCAGATTAAGGAATGCTTAAATATCCCTACTGTTTAAAATTTAAATATCTTTGAGCACTTACTAGTGATAAGTGCTCGACTAAAATGGAAAGGAGTGATCATCAACAGGGTAGATTTCCTTATATATATATATATATATGATGACTTGTATTGAAATGAAACCACCCAGCTGATAATACGTATGGATTTCTAATTTTGGAGTCAAATTTCAAAACGATTCTTGCTAATTTTTTTGTAAATCCATCTCCAGTATATCACTGCGTTGATCAATTAAAGGATGACTACATCAATATATATTTTTTTTCTCTAAATTTAAATCATTCCAATAAAAAAATAAAAATTAATCTAATATAAATGGTTGAAGCCCAAATTTTTCAGTGATGGAAGATTTAGCACACCACACAGATTTACTGTTGTAATCGACGTAAAAACTTCTCAAAAATTATCTGAAATCACAGAAAAATGAGCTAGGAGTGAAGCCGACTTACCAGCGAATAAACTCCGAC